>WKFP01014124.1:335807-418836 GCA_011057875.1 Pterocles orientalis | reverse complement strand
TTGAGCCCATTGCCCCTTGTCCTATCACTGGATGTCACAGAGAAGAGCCTGGCTCCATCCTCCTGACACTCACCCTTCACATATTTATAAACATTGATTAGGTCACCCCTCAGTCTCCTCTTTTCCAGACTAAAGAGACCCAGCTCTCTCAGCCTTTCCTCATAAGGGAGATGCTCCATTCCCTTAATCATCCTCGTGGCTCTGCGCTGGACTCTCTCCAGCAGTTCCCTGTCCTTCCTGAACTGAGGGGCCCAGAACTGGACACAATATTCTCAGCTCGCTCGCTTTCAAAACACATCAAAATATTAGGAATAGCTCATATACGCAGAGGCTATAAATGCTTTGCATCTGAATTCACAACATTTATTTCTGGACAGGTTTTTTTTTTTCTCGTTATCTGGGATCACAGCTTATATTCAAAGTAGAACTCAGTGATACCGAGAACTCTGCACTCAACTATGGGCCACCTAGGATTTCCTTTTCTTCAGCTGTTAACTGAAGCGGATCCACCAGCTTCAGCCCTTGAGACAGAGAAGACTGAGCAGAGCAAGCCCTTAATCCTAGATACTAGCTCAGGGAATAAGTGGATGTATAGATCACACACCATTAAAGAGAACCCTTATCTCAGGAATTTCATATACTCAAAATCTGGGCCACAGGACATTTTCTTACCCGAGCACTTCTGAAGCTTCATTAGAAGTGACAACATTGGCAGACTAAAATAAACCTCAAACTGCTGTTTTAAAAAAAAAAACACAACAAAACAACCCTGGCTATTTCAGAATTATCAATTAAGTGAAATAAAAACTACCTGTGTGAACAGGTAAAAAACCATTCACACCAGCAGAAAGCCCAATAAAATGTTAAGCTTTGTACAGTCCTGCAGAAGCCCTGTCCTTGTGCCACAGCTCCTCAGGCTGTTATTTCAGAATCATTCTCGGAGAATAACGCATAATTTTTAAGTCCCATACTAGCACAATCCCAGGACAGGTGAATGGACAAAATTATTCTTTCCCTTTAAGGCCAAATTACCAGAAATGCACTAAAGAGAAACTGCTGTAGCCACAAGTATTCCTGACATGTTGGCACAGGTTCACCAGAAAGCACGAACCAAGGAAAAAATGTTCTGAAGTTGCTGAGGGCTGTCCCTTAATTGTAGTTTGATTTAACATCCTTTAATTTTTTTAAAACCACCATATGGGAGGTTAAATATGCCATCTTGATTTCACAAAAGAATGTATACATGAATGTGCACTTTGAATGCTGGGATGATCGTTTCACAGAGGTTTTCATTACAATTAGAAGTTTATTGTAACATCACCCAGAATATAAGTATTGGTATCCAGCATTAGTAAATAGCCAGATGAAATTAATACACTTCCATCTCATTCATCATCACTTATAATCCATACAGCAGACTTTCACTCAAAAGTAACTGTAGTCAGGTGCAATAAAAATCTGACTCATGCATTCAATGATTGTCCTTTTGAAAAGAGAAAAAAAAAAGTCAGAGGACAAAGAAAGCAAACAATTCCATAAACCAAAAGCACTTGCAAATAGAGGTTTGTCACCCAAATGGAAATGATAAGACTGCATCACCTAGATGTGCTGAGCCAAGACAATAATCTTCCAAAAAGCACTGATTTGCATGTTGAGATTTGCATTTTCAGTAAGTGCATTACGTAATGCAGTTGGGTGGGAGCCAGACTACAAGTTATTAAGCTTAAAAGGATGAAAACCATTTCTGAGACTCCAAGAAGGAAAACTCTAATAGCTAGATGCTTCAGACCCATTTTTGATGAGTCATACAATATCCAAATAGCTCCTGTCCCTATTCTCACCAATATTATTAATTGCCCTGTGGCCCTGCCTCAAGTCTAAAGGAATCCCTGCTACCTAGTAAGAGTTCTTGACTGCTGGCTTCAGACAGGAAAGCTAACAAATGCTGGCTAAAATTTCCCCAAAATAATCCAATAACAAAATGTCATGAAAGGATTGTGGCAGCTGACTTTATTTCTATTTTGTACCAGATTACAGTGCCATGTGCCCCTCCCCAGACCAAAAAGCAACCACCATTACATCGTGATGAACCGTAAGCATGTCTTCTCCCTTCCTGCTCAACCCCAAAATAGTTAAAATATCCTGACTCACTCACAAAACAAAACCAAGGAAGGGGTGGGAACAGTGAGAACTTACCTGAAAAATTCCGAGACACAAGCATCGTTGTGAGGATTGCACCCTGTAGGAAAGAGAAAGTAGGGATAACAGATAGCGTCATTCAATTCAGAAAGGGGCTGGGCTGACCCATGGAGAACACAGTACACCACATGCCAAAGCAGAGGTAACCCAGTGCTACTCTGGGAAGTCCTAGTGTATCCAGGATTTCCACATGTGGCTGTTGGACCTGACACAGAACCGCTCAGAGTCCTGCCTTTCTAGAGCAGCAGCTAGAGGCCAGACAGGATAGCCTAGGAAATCTAAAATGGCACTAAGAGTTATGTTTAGACACATAGCTGCTTCCTAACTTTTTTAACAGGCAGCTGCTCCATACACAGGCCAGAGGCTTTGCCCTAGCTACAGGCAACTGATAGACTACCAGTGGGAGGCAGAGAGTGATCAGAACTAAAACCACAGAATTTAAGAAATAGTTGCTCTATTTCAACTCTCTTGTAGGAAGTAGGAAGAGTGATTAATGTAGCAGAAGGGGCATGGAAAACTTACAGCTTCAGAGGAAGAAACTACCCAGCTCCTCAATGCACTCATTTAGTATCGCCTACTGAAGGACCACATAAGGTACTTCACTAATGTTAGTGAGCTAATCATTAAAAAAATCTTGTTGATGGGAAGTCATTAACCTCAAATTCAGAGGCTTAAAAACAAACTTACGGCAAACGAATGTATACTTACCTTTAGCTTCCTTCTAGCATTGAACTTTCTCAAGCATTCAACAGTCTCCTGCCTGTGCATCATTGAAGCAACGGTAGATCGTTGCTGAAAAACAGAAATAGCAAAAGATTAAGAACATACCCTAACAGAATCAGCCAGGGTTGTTCTCTCCATTTGCACACAACCATAACATGCAAGCTGACATGGCCAAGCCTCTCACCGCTGCATGGCTGCAAAACACTGCAACCAGTTCACAACTTAACAACTTCCCAATACAGCAAGACATGTTAAATCAAGGTTGGCTATTACAGGACAGCTCCCAAGATGACTGAGGTACAGGTGAGAATCAACGCTCCCTGTCTCACTGCCTTGATCCATTTGTGTGCCTGAAAGAAGACAAAGTCAAATGAACAAGCATACCCATGGGGGACTGAGATAGAGGCACTACAGAAATGATCTGTGTTGCATTAGTTACAGCTCTAAGGGAAAACTCCAAGCAGTAAGTGAATACTAGTGAGCAGTAGCCTTCCTGGACAACACAACTCCCAGAATGTAAGTGCTTGACTAGCAGAGGCCTCAGCATCTTTGCATTAGTTTTGCAGAAATAGGTTTTCATCATGTAAGAGGAAAGATCATACAGTTCTATTGTACCAATGCAAAAACCAGAGCATAACCTCTAGCTGGTGATGCACACCTGTCACCCACAGTAGACTGGGATCCCATCAGCTGCAAAAACAGAACTTCCCAGAAGTGTTGCCAGTCATTGAGAGCACATGAGGAAACCAGAGACTGATGCTGCCAGGAATTTAGAGCACATGAGGAAACCAGAGACTAACGCCAAAGTAGCTGTTGCTCTTGCACAAAGCCAGAAGCCTGAATTCCCTTTACAAGGACAGTGGGTGAATGACTAACTTGGCAGATCAGTGTTTACAAACCCTCTGTTGCCTTTCTCCTGCTTGGGAAAAAATCTGCAACACCCAAAAAAACCTGTAAACTATACTCATATTCAGCTAGTTTTGTGGGAAGTCTCTGCTTTGATCCCATCAGCAAAGCTAGCCACCTGCTGCAGTACACACAGCAGTGCGGAGGGAGAATGTAGCTAAAATGTCCCCTAACAACTTTGATGGTCACTCTTCATTCAGCCTCCTTAGGAGTGACAGGGATGTCCAGCTGTTCAATGTGGTCTTAAAAGAGTCAGGACATGTACTTCAGAAGTTCAGTGATGCTAAGAAACCCAGTGTCTCGCACAAACTGTTAAGATTTCCTACCACATTTACTTCAGAGGAGCAATACATGTCCAGAAAGAGAATGTATGTTGCATACACAGAGGCTGCAGAGAAAATGGAAACAACAGACTCAAGAGAAGGCAGTTTGTGTGGGATGCTGAAATGGCTGTGAAGTGAAATTGAACTCCCCATAACTCAGAGAAGGAAAGCCTCTCTTGAACCTTTCTATATTAATGTTGCCACAGGGAGCAAGCTATCATAATACGTACAGCTTTGGCTAGAGGCATTGGGACAAAAGTTAAATATACAGGAACTGCTATTGATTAAACACGCGAGAAAAAAAAAAGCAGAGATGCAAGGTCTGAGCTAGTGTGAAGTTCTGACTGCCAAGGAACTTGCACCACTTTGTAGTGGACGCTTCACTCCTGTTACACTGATGTTCACACAAATAAGTTGAAATTGCTAATTTGCTGTTTTGTGGTAAAAGGAAAAAAACACCACAGTTTCTCAAGAAAAAAAAAAAAGAGTGAAGGAACACACTAGACACATCTTAGAAAGCAGAGGTATACTATGGATTAGAAGAGCATTTGGTTAGACTTAGGTGGAACTATTTCATCCTGCAGAGATAGAAGTGCACCATTGCTGCCCTCCTTGATGCCCACTCCCAGCTGCATTCTGGGCTTTCCTTGCCAATTTTGCAAAAGATGAAAAATACTAACGTGTGGGGTCTGGCAAGGCAAAAAAGTACATACACAGAACAGCAGAAGATTTTTTCCTGATTTCAGGTTTACAGTGAGTTAAGCTGCAGCAGAGCAGAAATGTTCCAACGTTGCAAAGATGCAACGAAAAAAACAGAAGTAGAGATGAAGAACAAAACAACCCTAAAATATTTTGTCTCATGCCAACTCCATCTGACACTTTAGGACAATAGGGATTTCAAGAAGAGATGCCGGGGAAACCAGAAACTATGGAAATTTACAAAACTTCTAAAAGAATAAGGGAATTTTTTTTTCCTGCAGTGGCAATAAAAGCACCACAGGATGACAAAGTTGGCTTGTTGAAGGTCAGCCTCCAAAAAAAAAATTGCATTTTGAAATATTTAAAACACTCTGTGCTCCTCTGCAGCTAAGTCTTCTTGACATGTCAGTTCAGAGTAAATCACAAACTGATCTGTAATAGAGGAAAACACTTACGCAGACCCATGGATGTTTGAGAGCCTGGTCAGCTGTGATGCGCTTTGCTGGATTTATCGTCAGCATCTGGTTGATCAAATTCTTTGCTTCGGGAGTCACAGTGTCCCACTCAGGTGATGGGAACTGAAAGAGGAAGAAGGAATAGATGATGAACTGAAAATATCTTCTACTAGCGGAAGAGATTCTGCCTTTATACAGCTGAATTCCAGCATTTGCCTTTTTGATACCAGAGCTAACATATTAAAAAAAAAAAAATCAATTCTTGTGAAAACCCACACTGAACAAATCGTACGGAATCCAACAAATGAATGGTACCAGACAGCAGGACACACTTCTACCATTGACAAGACACAGGCAGGAAAAAAGTTTAAAAGCCTTTTAAGAATCACTCAGACTTTTGAATTCCTTTCACACTCGACAGTCAAAAAAGTAGGTCATAGGCCTTTTTAACTGAGTCCTGACATGAAAAACACAAGCACTATCTCTTTTACCCCACCTTGCTCTTTCTCTAGCATGCTAAAAAGCTATAACAGCATATGCAAAATCACAAACACTTAATGACAGCAAAACCTTGTGAAATCAAAAACCACTAACAGAGAACACCCCATCAGGAATCTTCCCCCGCCATAAAGCACAATATCCTGGCACAATACCAGGCACTTAGGTGTAGCAACCCACCAGCAAGTTGTTAGCAAGCACCTACCATACCAGAAATCATCACTTGGGGAGCAAGAGAGTTGTAATAGTCAATGGGAATAAGGAAGCACGGAAACAAAGGAAAGAATCTCAAGTATTTGAGTTGCTGATCATCCATGAGGGATAACCGCTCTCTCCTATAATTCCACTAATGATAAAGATTAGATATTTATGCCATCCTCCAGATGCTTGCATGTGGTATAGATGACAGCATGCCGACATTAAACACAGTACGTCTCACTCCTGTTAATCTACTGTACAAACACAGGTGAACTCAAGAACACAAAGATAAATGTGCTGTTGGGATAAAAGTCCCCTGGTCTTTAAGGTGGGGGAAGATTGATCTAACCTAAGAACACTTCCTTACATTACTAAAACATTTAGAAAAAGTTTATCCTATCTCTTTTCTCCTGCATTTTGTGCTTTGCTCAGTTGGGTCAACCTCCATGTACCCACCATATTTGATTTGCACATAATTTTATTTCAGCATTCTCAGGCACCAGCAAGGCATTATACAATCTGTTATGCAAACACTGCAAGAGACTACTCAAAACCTACGATACCGAGCTTTCAGCCACGACACTTTCCCCCCCACCCCAACTTTGAAGTATTCATGGTAATGCCTTGCAAAATCCCTACCCAACAGCACAAAGTCCAGTTCACAGTTGCCACTTCCGCTATGGTCAAGAAATAACAGCAGCCCTGTCAAGTGCATACTTGGTGCTGGGGTAAGGACACCAGGGGCAGGTATGCCAGTAAAACTTGAAATGTTTCTACTAGGCAAAACAGGCGAGGAAATCTATGAGAACTTGCTTGAATTCAAAACCAACAGGTAAATAGAAGGCATCAGGCACTTTACTCCTCATGACTTACAGAAAGAGTTAGACATTTAACTCATGAAGTGCTTTGAAAATCCCCACCAATATAATTAGTGCAAAAACACGTCAAGTGAGAACAAGCAACACAGAAACAAGAAGCAGGAAGACAAGAGAACACAAGTCCATTTAATGCTATCAAGTACAAAGACACCACTCTCCTTTCACCCAGGAAGCCACTGAACCAGGACACAGGGTTAGGCAGACCTGTGTTCTCACCAGTACAGCTGCTCTCATGGACTCATGAACCCTTGCCTTTTTTTTTCCTGCCCCCCGACCCCCTTTTTTTTTTAAACACAAACCACAAGACAGCCTACAAAATGAACTCCCCAACTTCCTCTTGATATTCATGCCCCCAGGCTTTGAGCTAGGGTTTCCAGGAGTTCCTCCTTCCCTCACAAGCCTCTCGTTATACAGAAGAATTTATGTCAAACATTCAAGCTGTGGTATCCAAACCACATTTTACACCACCTTTGCTCCCTAGTACTAACCTCCTTGCTATTCCTCTCCTTCAGGAACTTCTTACACCTTGGTTTTGCCATACTCTGGGCACTGTTTCTCGAACTGCCTGGCTTTCTACCAGAGCCTCCAATCCACCACACTGATCCCCACCACAGCACCACTCCTTCAAAGCCCCCTGCCATTCAGTCTTCTCACTGGGCTCCACGCTTTCCACAACTGGAAGAAATTCCACTATGGCACTGAGGAGACCAGAGACCATAATTTAAGCTATTATTGTACAGAATACTTTCCCATACTTTTAATTAGGTCTTGATAAAGACAGGCTCCTTCATTTTACCTTCTCTGTGCTCTCCTGAAAGAGTTAGCATTGGCTACATCTGCAGCACTTTGTGGTAAATGTACTAGAAGATGCCATTTCCCACCATCTGCATTTCTCTAATGACCAGCAACATCTTGGCGCCCACTGCAATGCTTTCCACATATTCCTTCAGTAGCCCCAAACAGGACTGTATCCCAGGCAATGAAGACAACGAAGTGCATGAACACACCAAACATCACTTTGTACAGTAGCTTGGGGCCTGCTGCTGGACACCAAGTAAGATAGTGCCACATTTTGGATTGCTTCTACACCCATGCAGGTACTCAGCAAGAAAGTGCCCTTACGTCATAGGCTCCGGCTTTGATCTGCTGATAGAGTTTGTGCTGATCTTCATCCCAAAAGGGAGGGTACCCCACTAGTAATATGTACAGAATCACTCCTGGGAGGGAGAGACACAGATACACTATGGTTAGGCTAATACGCCAATTATTCCTTCAGCCCCTCTTCCTTCCCTCTTGACAGTCCCCAAGGCAATGATTGATCTATATCTTCATTTGCCACCATATTTAGCCTTCTGAGGTAGAAAAAGAGAGTACAAACCTCTCCTCTGATGAACCTCATGTACTTCAGGTCCAGCTCTTAGCGCCAGCTGCCAGGAGCTAGAACAAGGTGCATGATGTCCTTCTACCCTCTGCTATTATGGCTGGTGAGCCACAACTCCCAGTTGCTCTCAGAATAAAACGAAGCTATACATCCCCTGGAGCTGCTGGGCAGCAGGGGACTTTTTAGGATGGACTAGGTTTTTAGAGGCTTATTGTGCATGGTCTTGGGACAAAAATGCCACTGACAAAGCTAAGACTCCTGGTCTGCAGAAAACCCTTTAGTCCATGTCAGACAACAGTGACATCACGTATCTTTAAACTTGTCGGTCCCAGACACATTTACACTGCATTTTTTCCATTTAAAAAAAATCAGCTATCTCCGTATTTCATCTTCTACATACTGTAATAGGAAATGGCTACAGTTATCTAAACAACTGACTCTGCAAAGCATAGACAGGTCCTATCTCTTGAGTCTCAAACATCTGATAGATGGCCTGAGAAAAGGATTAGCAGCCAGAATCAAATGAGTTCAGGCTCTAGTATTAACTCCATCTACACAAGGTGCTTATCCTCAAGTGTGCCTTCACCTCTCCACCCAATAAGAAGGAGCACTGCACACCCTCCCAGCAACAGGTTATAAGAAATTGCTCTTCTACATGAAACAGTGCTGTTTAAGTGCAAAACCACTTTGACAGAATCTTACCACATGCCCATATATCCACTGGTTTTCCATAAGGATCTTTTCTTAAGACTTCGGGGGAGAGGTAGCCTGGAGTGCCAGCAAACCCTGCCAGGAAATGGATGACATGAAGTACAGACAGTATCCAAGCAGAAGATATCTTGCCACACCACAGAATCCACTACTGTTAACCTACAAATTCCAAAACCCATTTCTCACCCTCCATCTCATATTTGCTAAAGCCACCACTTGGTAAACCAACAGAAAGAGGAAAAAAAAGATAAAGAAAATAGGATGGGATCAAGTGTCTACGTATTGCACCAAAAAAAAAGAAAAGAAAGAGGGGCCATGTCAACCAGTTGGGCACAAACTTGCATGCCAGGCCTTATATCGTTACATATAATGACTTGGAGTTTGAAAACACAAGACACAGATGGGACACATCCAATTGCCAAATGGTGAAAGCAGAGCAGGAGAAGCAGCCATCTCTCCAGAATGCCTGCAGCACTGTAGTCTCAGAGCTGATGTTTTGCCTGAGAAGGTCTCACTTCTCATTATTTTTTAGCTAAAAAAAGGTAAGGCCAAATCCAAACGTGCCCGAGGAACGCCAGATAGATCAAATGCATTTCTGTAAAATGACCAAACAAAATTCCAGATGTCTACAATCCTAAGCAGTAGGGAAGTTCAGATCAGGGTCTGAACTTAGCAGCTGCCTTCATCTCTGACACTAGCATCTACCGTAACCTGAGAAGAAAAATAGAGAAATATCTAGCCATTTTTTCTGTCTTTATTCATCATATCCTTTCCTCTATTGTACCTACACTTGTGCCCGATGATCTAGAGCCTGAGAAGCCTGGAAAGGAAGCAGCAATGCCAAATACACACAAGCGTGCTGGAAGAGCTGAGAGAAAGTACTCAGGGAGGGTGCAAGTCAACCAGCCACGAGAAAAGCGGGGAGCAAAAGAGGGAAGGCTCAAACACTCTTACCAAACCAGGCCTGCTGCTCTCCCTGGACTTCTATAGCCAGTCCGAAGTCAGCCAGTTTGACAGCAGCACCCTTACATTTACTTGCCAGTAGTAAATTCTCAGGCTGGGGAGAAGAAAGAAAAAAGGGGGTAAGAATGAAAGACTGACATCCTCACTAAAGCCTCCTGCCTCAGTATTTAATTCATTAAATTTTATGTGCTGACTCAGTTGAGCAGGCATGTACCAAAGCTGTTCAGGTGAAGGCAGAGAAACAGCAACAAATGGCCTCAACCTAGAGTGGCAGAAAATCCTCAAGCCTAACACAAATCCTCTGTGTGAGCCAGAGCTCTTCCAACCCAGCCCATACGTTACATTCTGACACCAGAGGGCACTGGCAGTACAGTTCCTGCAGCACAGAACACTAAATGTTTCTTTCATCCCCAAGGAGAGTAATTGGGGGTGAGGGAAGGGGGGGAAGATGCAGTAGATATAATCTGCAGCCACTTTCTCCCTGTGAACATTACAGGGTCCCCAAGGCACTGGAAAAGTAAATATGATGCTAATAAGAGCTGCCAAATGCAGTGCCATAATATGGGAAGGCATCATCTGGATACGTAGCAGCTTTCATCCCTTACAGAAAAGCCTCAGCCTCAAATTGGCATAGGCAGCACAGCAGTAAGTATTCTTGTAAGCTGTTTTCATGCTACATATTTACAGCAGCATAAAATATTCTATCTTGCTACTGCTGCTGTCACCTATATGATAAACAGCAATGACACTTCCCCCATGTGCCAGGAAAGGGAGACAGACTTTTGTCCCTCACATTTCTACTTCACATGAATCTCATTTGAATCATTATTCTGTTGTGTTCCAGCAGAGAACTTCAGCAGAAGGCTTAACACAACTCCAAAAATTGTACTGAGAGTCAGCAGCTTCCTCCTGAAGCACCAGAGCAGCTAGTTACATGGGACCCTTCAAAACCTCAAAGGTGGTGGCTACTACAACTCAGCAGGAAACTCAACTTGTAGACAGGCAGAACAAATGTGATTTCTCATCCTACCCCCTACTGATCATTTGTGCAATTCATATCAACTTGAGTTTTTAACCAAGCAAGATGGAAGCCTGGAAATCCAGAAAAAAGCCCCTGTCTCAGTTTCAAAAATCTGATGTCTTTTTTACAGCCTGCCCACCAGTTTCATCCCATGGCAACCCTGTTCTGCCTAACAGGAACAAGATGCTTTGCTCATTCACCTGCCTTAACGTACTGGGCACGTGCCTTGCTTCTGCTTTGAACAAAGTGAGGACAGGCTTGCCCATCACAGTCCTTGCCATAAGAAGCATGGAAGGAAGAGGAACTGGGTCTCAACAGATTTGGATGCCATTAGCTTTTGACTACAAGGGAAGTGAAAAAGATTGTGTTAATCAAGCTACACCGATGAAAATTCCCTGATTTCTTACAGTCCCTATGGACAGCTCAGCATTTGAAGTTCTTTAAGAGCATGTCAGCCAAAAAACAGGCTTATGAGAGGAAGGTGCAAAAGACAAAACTTCACTTGAAGCAAGCTCTGCAGCTATTACAGACTGATCCTGAAGGCCAAGCTTTTGGCAAGGAGCTAAACATTAAATAAAGAGCGCAGGATCTTTTATTGCTAAAAGGAACGGCTACTCCTCAGGCCTGGATAGTTTCAGTGAATCAGAGCAAGCAACAGAAGAAACACATTAACTACAGTGGGCAGTGTCTACCAGCTGAGAAGTTCTAAACAAGTTCACAACTTTCACACAAACAAAACTTGGGAAGCAAAACAGACTATATCTGAACACAGGACGTGAAAGAAAACTTAAACCATCCTGTAATGGAAAACACCCGCTAATTTTCACAGAGGCCCTAATTTTGGGCAGAAGTGCCTTCTGGAGGCTGCTTTCTCAAGAGCAGGTGTCCACTCTTATTCAGAGCTGCCATTCCACAGTACATCACTTGCATCTTTTCATAGTGCTCTGAATCAGAAGGCCAAAAGTGTTGCATGGGAGTCTGACAGAAACTAAGGGTTAACAGCTGTCCATTAGATCAAAACACAGGGGGAACACTGCCACAGAGTTTGCAACACGCTTTTACCTTGCTTTCTGCAAAATATTTTTACACTTTCCCCCCTGTGCATTGTATAACATTGTATAACAAACCAAAACCAACTAGTAGCAGATGTCATTCTGCATTAATTTAACCGGACCACTGGTGGCCATCACCATTGCTGCTTTAGACAGAGAGGGCTGCAGGGCAGGCTGACCTTCCCACACAAACCTCTTCATTCTGGAGCCTGACCAGCTCCCTGTACAGCTGGCACTGCGTGGGAAGGAAGTTTAAGTAACTACACTGTGGGGGCTCTGGGTCTATAAATGTGTTATAATGTGGCAAACAGTTGATTCACCCAGTGTTCAACTGGCCAGCAGTTCTGGTTTTTAGATTAACAGCACTTCTACTGATGAGAGAAGAAAGAAGTGACATGAAAGGTTCCTGTGCGTCTCTGCCCTAGCCCAATGGCATGTGTTTGGCAACAGAGCAGAATAAAAATATACATTCTCTGCAAAGACAAACTCATCCTGGCAGATCGAACAGATTGCCCCAGGTCTCCGGATATCTCTCCAATGGCAGACTAGAAAGTGTCCTTCATTATAATGAACCCCACTCAAATTTCTCTGAACGCCTACTGTACTCCAAGTTTCACAACTGCTCCATCCTGGAGCTGCCTCAAAGGGGCTGAGAGTTGGCAAGTTTCATGAAGACTGAAAACTTCCTTGGGAGTTCAGCACGGCCTCTAGAAAATTCTGAAGGAACAAATTTGTGTTTCAGGAACCCCTGAGCCCAGTTCAAGTTAAAAAAACCCCTGCCAGCTGGCAACACAGTATTCCTGTTTTGCCTCTTCCAATGATCCCTTGGCTGCTCTCCTTCAGCCTCTGTGGCACGGAGGAAATATTACCTTCAAGTCTCTGTGCACGATATCATGCTGGTGAATGTGATTCACACTCTCCAGTATCTGATGAATACAGTGGCTGCAAGATAAAGGGAGAGACACACAAAGTTATGTACACACACACATACACTTTGCATCTTATCTCATCCCTAACTTTTATATTTGTACCAGGGAGAGTTCAAGAATCCCTTCATCATACCCACTGGATGCCACAACTCAGTACTGTCACAACTGGACAGCCCCAGCCCCCTCAGCAACAGGGTGCTAAAAATCCTAGCTATAGTGGGACCACAAAGCCTCTCTCCTACCTCCCATCATCTCCTCCCTTTCCTCCCCATCACACTGTAAGCATCTTAAATGTTTTCCTTCAGCCAGCAGTGCCTACTCCACACAGGAAAAGTAAAGCACCAGAGTATCTGCAAACAGCAGCCAAGAAGGGGCAAGCAACACTCAATTGCTCCAGGAAACACTCAGCTGAGCTAGTCCTGAGCAAGCAAAAAACTTTCAGAGCAGCAGCCTCCCCCAACAAATTCAGGATGACGACTCCTGGGCGCCTGCCAGTTTGCAAAGCTTTCAGAGCAGCATCTCAAGCACTTTACATACACAATGTGCGCATACACCCGCTTGCTGGGTGCCTTTTAAGTACAGATTCCACTTAAGAGGTTAGTGATCTGAAAGCGGACTCATTCCCTGTTAAGTGCAGTGTGCTGCACTCCCCCAGCTCACAGAAAACCGTGACTGCCACTCTCACTGCTGTAACCACAGAGGCAAAAGTACTATGTTATTTATACCTGTCGCGCAAGAACAGCGCAACACACCAACGGATGAGATTTCTGGTTGAAAACATCTCTTCTGCTAAACACTCAGCTCCCAAGGGTGAATGTGGAATGGAGTAAAATTTTGATGACTATGGCTGGGCAGTAAGCACCCAGATGTGGGCAACTCAAATGGGTCTGTGTCCTCACTGCAGGATCAGTCAGTCCTGTCACCAAATTCTAGAAAGCTCAGGGGAACAAATTTGAAATGAGTGAAATATTTGAGGGAACGGAAATTGGCTGCCAGAAAAGATGGGAAGAGGGTGAAGGGAGGAAGAAGAGAGGAGGTGCAGCACTGTATATTTGTTACCCACACCCCTCTGGAGCTGGCAGTACA
This sequence comes from Pterocles orientalis, assembly GCA_011057875.1. NCBI lineage: Eukaryota > Metazoa > Chordata > Aves > Pterocliformes > Pteroclidae > Pterocles > Pterocles orientalis. Next base: position 404,814 of record WKFP01014124.1, on the reverse strand, counting down.
ATCCTCAGGGTCGGAGTCCATTAATATCTCTCGACTCCCAAAACAAAAATGTATAATTAGAACAGAGCGGAGTCTGAGCGAGGGAGATTTTCTGGCCAAAAATGGCAAAAGTGTGAGGTGTCCCAGGCGAGCCAAGCGCAGTGGATTGGCACAGACCTCGCTCCCTCGCTCTCCCAGCCTGCTCTGGAATTCGGCTAGGCTGGGGAGAGAAAGGGAGGAGTTTCACTCTGTCATCTTGTGGGCACTACGAGATCTGCCCAGCTGACAGTCAAAGGGCTGAGCACCCTCAGGAATGCTCACAGATCAACAGACATTTCTCCCTTTCACCTAACTCTGCCATAATTTTCCTGAGCAGTGTCAGTCACTGCCAGCTCTTGACCATTTCAGGGAACAGGCACTGACAAGAGAAACAGAGGGTAGGATGATGATCCGTAACCTCAGAACTTTCCAACTTCAAGGCAGAACAGCTTCACTGATTGTGTATCTGTCTGAGATGCTGTGCCTACAACATCTGTACACTCCACTGAGAACATTTACAGTCCTTTCAGATCTCTGTCAGTAGCTCAATTGGAGATGATGAGCCCACTGGCCTTTCCCATCAGCAGATGGTTCACAGCAGTGCAATGCCTCATTTGAAAGCATTGTGTAATGCCCAGAAGACAGAGGCTGCAAGCATACCACAGGGAAAACAAATAAGCGCCCACAGACTCCACAAGAGTACCTACACTAACACACCAGGTCACACTCGTTCCTTCCTTGCACTCACTATGATCTTCTGCACAGTACTGCCTACCAAGCTCATCCTACAGCAGTACCCACTGCTCCCGTCTTACCCCTCTCCTCTCACAGCTTCCCTAATTCCTGCTCCAGCAAGGGTTAGGATGCAATAAGAACATGGTTGCAGAATAAGCGGGGGTGAAATGTCACCACTGCCCGGCTAAAGCAGACCAGGAGCTGCCCAATCCCAGCTTTGATTCCAAATGCTGCATTTCCAGCAGACAGGTTGGAAAACACCCTCAGCTACTGCTGCTCAGAACACCCACCCTGCATAAACAGCAAAGGGACAAGCACGGGTCACTTCAGAAGGCTTACACATGGAAGAGAGCGGACACGCTCAGAAAAAGAAGGGCATAATTCTAAATCTTTTTAGTATTAAAACATGAAGGTTGCTTCCACATATTGTGCCTCTTCTCTCTGCACCAACCAGCTCACAGTCAGCGAGGTCTTCCACAGAAACATATCCTTCAAAGTCCCCACTCCCCCCTGCCATGTAAACCATTACCTAGACAAGGGCAAATTGAATGGGTCTGCCCAATGGCAATGGCACATCACTGGAACCCTACTAGGAGAAGGCAGAGGCCGAGCAGGCAGCACTCTCACAGCCACAGGACAGCTCTGCCCTATGTCTGCTCACCAAGGACTCACTGTCACCACCCACCAGAAAGGTCAGGCAGACAAAACCACTAGCAACGGGTCACCCAGCAAAGAGCACAGCATCTGCAAGTGGCAAAGACAGCAGTGACTGCAAGTGGCAAGGGCTAGAGCTGCGGTGAGTCAGGCTGATCAGTGACAATGGTTTATGCTAATAGCAGAAAGAGGAATTGTTTTTTCCAGACAGGGAGCAGGAGTGTCAGAACAAAGCCATGCACAGAACAGCAGTCAGGAAGCTCATTCCACTTGCCAGCACACATGGCACATACACAGAAGGGTCTGGAAACAGTCTTACCTGGCATCTGCTTCACTGTAGTATTCTCTTGCAACAATATCCTCAAAGAGCTCCCCACCAGTAACCCTGGAGTGCAAAAAGAACAAGGGACGTTGAACAGCCCACCCATGTCTAGCTCAAGGTTGCATGGGACATATGTGGCCACTTATCCGAGCCCTTTCCCACAGCCTGTGTGGGGACCTATGGCACAGGAGCCAGGGCATATCTCCACCACCATGGCACACTGTTGACATACTGGGCACAAATTGCCCATGCACCTCTACAGAGTTGAGTATATCCTAATCTCAGCCAGAACACCCCTCCTCTGACCTCCTCCATGCTGCCTCAGAGACAAAAGTCAAATGGCATCTTTATACAGGATAGTCATGCTTTGGCATCTCACGTTTACATCAGCTGTGGTTCCAGCCCCTACCACACAGTCAATGGATTTTTGTCAAATAGGCCACAGGTACCTACAGATCTCAAAAGAGACACGGAGAATTCTATTAATGCAGGTGCTTTTTATTCTACTCTTTGTCAACCATCCATGTGCCTGTATCACTGGTGAAGCATCAAAGCCAAAGAAAGACACTTACAGATCAAAGACGAGGTAATGGAAACCTTCTTCTGAAATACTGTCGTGGAGCCGCACTGCAAAAACATAATCAAGAAATGGAGATTTACAGAGCATGTAGCAAATATGACACTTCACAAATCAAACCCATGCACACAGCCAAGTTCTCCCTCAACTCAGTCTATTAATTCCCCATGCCCTTCGCTTTGTGTGCTCACTTAGTGACCTATTTCCTTCCGTTATCTCAAAGGAACAGATGGGTGTCCTTCACATACACCCACCCCTTCCCAGCGCCAAAACAAACTCTAAATATCTTTGACCTCGTGTTTGTTCTCCTTCGCTAATGCTTCAGTACCCTCCTTTCACATCTGCCTACTCTTTCCTCCATACACATTTTGCCACCTCTCGCCACTCATTCTTTTTTCCCCAAAACAAACCCTTTTCAGAATCTCCAAATAAGCCCCCAACCCAAAAATTGACTTCTGACCCACCTGTATGTCAGTGCCATTGATCTCCCTTCTGCCTTTCATCTGTAAGATGCCCTGAAGTTCCCTCCTTTTACTTCCTTTTCCTCCCTTCATTCTGACTTACACCCCAAATCCTTACACAAAATTCAGAGCCATTTTCCTGTTGCATTTTTTCTGACCTGTTTGTTACCACAGACATATCTGATCACATTTTCCTTCTCAAAATTTCATCCTCCTTCAGCTTCCTTACCTATCCCCCTCCAGTTCTGTTCCTATTGCCTGTATTAACCTTAATCTTTTCCCTTTCCTTGTCCCTTTTAACCTGCAGAACTGAAGTTGTCCACGTGATGAGCCACTATCCCCTAGTATTCTGGGGCTCTGTCCTCCCTTCCCCATGTTAGACATGGGCAATAACTATGGTATCTATGCAGCCAGCACAGTGCCATTTCCTCCTCTATGAATCAAAATCTCAATTTCTTTGATGTTTCTTGGATACCAAGGCACTAATTCTAACCCCAGAGGAGAAACTAAGCCCTTGATTTCATATTGCTATGTACCTCCTAACTTTTGCTCTTCTCCTCTGATGGAAAACTTCACTATTTTCCCTGACAATCAGAGTCAGAGGCTAGCAATCCTATTTGACTCAATTTCTAAACCTTTACGCCCTGACCAGGACAAGTTGTCTTCTTCACATGACCGTCTCTACAGTCTTGCCCTGTTGATTCACCCAATGAAAGCAAATAGCTGAGACTAGACTGGGTCTCAGTCACTGTAACACCTTGTAATCGAGTATTAACCAAAGTAACATTACCATTCTCATCCCTACAAGAAAAACCTTGTTATCCTGCTCTGTCAGTTTAATGGTATCTTTGCCTCTCTTTCCTGTCTTCCATAGTCTTCCAAATAAAATACAGGTGATCTGTCTTGATTTCTCCCAACATCATGATTTTCCCTCTTGCCAGTATCAAGAGGTCAGTCTGCATCTCTTATTGACACACGATGTCAGCTACCATCACTGTCTTGGGAATGTTTCAAACTAGCACTTGGCACATGCTCCTACCTCATACAGAACAGCTTTTGCAAATGTTCTCAGTGCTCTTCTCTAATCCTCCTTGCAACTCTCCTTTGCTAAGGCACCCTTCCACATGCACACAAACATACACAAACTCAAAACTGAGAGTAGCACACATGCGCAGAGACCACGGTCAGTACCTTTCCTAAAAGGATTTCATTCTTTCCTTCTTCTTTCTAACTGTACCTTCCTATTTTCCTGCCTTCATCTACAAGCTCTCTGGGCTGGTCCCTTGACCCCCTTATTTTCCTTAGAATTTCTACCACATCTAACTGCAGGGGTCTGGGAGGAGCACTCTACCCAACACAATGCTGCAAACAAGCAAGCACAGTTAGAGTACCAGTCCAGCAGCGTTTCAGGCGCGACATGCTGCTCCTACAGCAAGAATACAGAGACACATCACCTGTAAGAACTATGTTCCTCAAGTAATCTGCTGCAAAAAAATTTTTCTTTGAAGTAAGCAGTTTTAATTGGCTTTGTAATAACTTACGTACAATACAACTTTGTGTTTAAAAGGAAATTTGTCTCCTGAGCACTTAGCAAAAAACAGCAGAGGCAGCATTACAAAAACACAAGTAAGAAGAAGGGTTGTTTCCTAGGAGAAAAGATTTCCATTCAAGACTGCAAACAAGAAGGGAAGTGGCTGAAACAGACACTTGGATTCCTAGTGCAGGGCAGTTTTTACTCCAGTACACCAGATTATTTGAGGTGAATGCAGGAAACAGGCAAGATCTGAGGCCCAGGACACTGGCAGAAGTCTGTGAAGAGACCTTATGAAGAGGGAACAGATAGAGAAACTTGAAGGAAAGCCAAATGTGCTAATAAGGTGAGGTCTGGCAATGTCCTGTATGCATGAAAAAGCATTCTCTTTCCTCTGGCTCCTGAAAGGTCGTCAAAGCACTGCAAGAAACACCAAGCAGAAAGGAGAGTGGCATGAATGAAATCCTGACAGAGGAGGAGCACAGCCACCAGCAGGCTGACAGCAGCGACCATGCAAAGGGAACAGCAAACACGTCTGCAGGTAGAAGAGAGAAAGTGTGAACGATAAACTTTGACGCAAAGATGCGGGCAGCAAATTACATCAGAAAATAAAACATAAATGAGCTGATTGGCGCTATTTCTTTGTCCTGAGGAAAGAAATTTTGTCAGACACATTATGAAAAGGGAAGGAGGCAGCAATTCAACTGGCAGAGACTGGCAGAGGCAGCAGAAAGAGCCTTCAAAGACAGTAAAACACTACTTGCATCCTTAGGTGAGGAACCATGACAGGACAGAGACAGTTCATAAATACTGACACTGTACATTACCCAAGGGCTGCACAGCAAAAGAAGGTCTTGGAGGCAGGACACAGGTCATTAACTTAACAAAGGAGCTGCTTCCTTGACTGCCCAGAGCGATGCTGGACCAAAATCTGCCTGGGATTTAATCTGCTGAGGTAACAAAACTCAGGGAGTTGAACAGAAACAGCAGAACAACAAAACCCAGAAAACCTATAGGAAAGATTACAGTGGGCCCCACTACCCTGCAGGGGAATAATTAGCAGCTCAAAACATTAGGCTTTAAGTGTGGAGGGGTGAAACAATGAGGGGAGTCAAAAACTACTAACAAAAGTCTGACTATAACAAAACTCTTGTGACTTTCGATTCCAACCCACACCTACTTCATACTGAAGCTGATGAGAAAAATCAAAAGCAACACCCAGTAGCAGAACAGCAAGAGCAGCCAGTGCCCTTTCCCCCAACATTTTGCTTACCTACCCTCCTGCAGAGCCGCAAGAGCCTTCCAGACCAGCAGCAAGGATACCACAATCAGAAGCTCTGATGCCATATTTCATTCTGCTGACACACAAAAAGCTCTGCTTTCTAATACTGTGCTAACTACCACAGACTGTCAGCTTGAAAACATGATCTGCCTTTTCAAAAAACCATTCAGTCAGCCCATGAAATGGCATACACATTCAGAAGTTACTCCACCACCTTTAGTTCACATCAAGCATTAAAGCATTTTAAAAGTGTCTTGGCCTCCTCCACTTCGGTTCATAAATATGATCCACATTCATCATAAAGACACACAAATATCAGATACCATCTGATACCTCCACCTTCCAGACCATCTTTGCTTTAAAGATGTCCTATGTGAGTGGCCTCCACCTGAAGGCAGGACACAGGTTCCCAAATGGCCAGTTCCAAGAGTGGGCAACAGGAACCCAAATACTGGGCTGTCCTCTGCCTCAGACAGTTTCTCATGAAAAAGAGATCCCAATTGTTCCACAGGCTGCTGGTCCTGACTTATCATCTCACACCTCCATTACTACCACAAGTTCAGCTTCAGCTGTGGGCTCTGGTCCACACAGGCTGCTCATATCTGTGTAACCTGTTGACAAAAGAGGGTGAAAAATACAATCATATGTAGATTCTGGAGGGTAACGTATTCCCAAAAACTGACTATCCAGGATGAGAAAAATGGAGAATTAAAAATAAAAGTGTTAATCCACTTCTTCAAAAATATTAAAGAACCTTTTTCTTTGCTCTTGCCAGGGGACCAGTGATGTCGACGTCTAGTGCAGCAGCCTAGTCAAACACACACATTACAAAAAGTCTGACGTTGCAGCAACAGGGAAGTTGCATAAAAGCAACACAAGGTCTTTCAAAAGATGATCCAACTACAAAAGAGTCCAGTACTTGCTGAGGAACCTGATCTCACTCTATTCACCAGAAGATGAGGTAGATTATTTTTATTAACTGATTCTGCCACCCAGAAGCAGTGATTCACACCGTATTTCCTTCCTAACCAAACACTTAACACAGGGACTCTTAGAGATGTAGGAAATCAGTCCCGGCCAATATCACACACAGCCAGTGTCACCTGATGACTGTTCCGATGTCAAAGGTCTCTGATGGATGAAAGAGCACTCACTACAATAGTTAACAAGAACAGATGATGAGAGGGGAGTAGGAAAGGAAACAAAAGCAAGTCAGACAATGAGGCACTAAATCTGTTACAGGATATGGTGAAAGACCTTGCCTAAGGTTTCAGTCAGAGCACAGAAAAAAGTCTCATCCACACAGAGAACAGAGGGCTTGTGGAGTCCACAAGAACATCTAATTTTGTAAGACTGTCGAGTCTTACTGATAACTTTAGAAATAATAAATAAAAACCCACAGCAGTAGTGAGCAGTCCCAGAACAAACGTTATCCAAAGGAGAAGAATCAGTTACAGACTGTTGGGTAGAAACAACTTTTGCAACAATACCAGTTGGTCTGTCAGCAGAAAGTGTGCACCACTACTTGGATGATATCTCCAAGAAGCACATAGATTCTGGTAGAAATAAGAAGTGGTTTCAGTAAAACATGTTGATGGAACAATGTTTTCAGCAAGACACAAAGAAAGCCTGACTTTCTTTATATGCATTCCTGAATCTGGTACTGTAGTGGTGCTCCACCAGGGGTAATAATGAGAGACTGCTACCTAAATTTTAAGGTCCAATCCAATTTCAAAAGCACACCTGTAACTGCACAGTTAAAGAGCTGCGATACATCACTACACAGAAGGCACAACCTAGCTGACTGGTTTAAGCACTCTTTCTTCCCTTTGTCTCCTCTCCAGCCTCATCCTGTGAAACTGGTCCTACTGCATAAGAAGCTTCTCCCACAAAGGCAGACTTTTAGAAAAATAACTAACAACAGAAAAGTGGTGAGAACAAACCACTGCCTTTCCCCAAAACCTCAGATCTTCAGCACTGCCTGATGCAAGTTAAGCAAATTATTTTCTGTCTTGTGTGGGTGTGTGTGTGTCTCAGGTCTGAGGCCCTAATGCAATCCAGAGCATTTGCAAAGAGCCTGATGCCACAGTGAGTAGCCCAAGGGGACATGCTGTGGTTACTGATCCTAACAGCAGCTGGATACCAATTCAAGCACTTTCTAAGAACATCTACTATGAATATTACTTTTCTCTGCCTGCTGTCTTCAGAGTCTCACTGGAAATCTTGCCTCAAGAATAAAATTTCAAGCTGATATTTCAAAGTGTTTCGAAATCCTCATGCACATAAAGTTTTTATTTTATAACTAAATACTATTTTATAAGCTATGATATTAACTACAGAAAATTAAGCATTTCAGTGAGAAACAGCAATACAGTAACAGTCATGCCATGTGGTTTCCATTCCCTACGTGAATAAAATGATCCTGTACAGGTAGCCACAGCTCTCTGAAGCCTGAGCATGATACAAAGCAACCGAGCATAAGAGGAAAATCTTCCTCATAACAAACTGTACCAGCCTAACAACAAATGCAAACTGCTGCTGAATCACGCAAAGCGAGATTCTGTGAATGCAAAAGTTGAAGTGAATAATGAGAAATTAGAAATGAGCTTTCAATTTTTATGAAAGTCCACCTGAACTACAAGAACACAAAAAGACATTAAAAAGCAACAGGCATCTTATTTTTGAAAGGTCACATGTAAAAGCTCAATTGATATTGCAATCACAAACGTAAGACTATGCCTAGTCTAAATTCGACCCACATCTTCCCTTCACCCTGCCCAGTGTGCTGAATATTATTATCTTTTTACTCTTATGTCAAGCACAATAGGCCAGGAGCATTTATGCCTGACACATAAGCCCCAGGATGAACATTCCCCTATATCCCACGTCCACAGCAGGGCTGCCCAAGGGCACGGCCCATGGCTGGGGCAGGCAGGCTCTTGTAACACAGGGTGGTTTCGAGCAACCTGCTGCAAGTAAATCTCTGCAAGCAAAGTAGTTACTGAAGTGACAGCAAAAGGCAAGTACACAAGCAGAAGAAAAACTTCACGTGACAATTCCCAGTGTCTTCACTTTGCTATTACTCACCTCGGCATAGGAAAAGGCAACATGGGCTGAAATATGCCTGCTCCTACATACCAATGGTCTTTCCTGTCCTTAGGGACACTGGTGAAGCTACAGAGTAGGGTAATCTCATCTGCTAGTGTTCACTGGTGTTCCTAAGCGTAAAGCACTTGTGGGAACACAAAGGACACTATTAGCCAGCTACCTCTGCACCAACACACATCCCATACTGTGATTATGTAATATTTGGGGCTCTCAAATGAAGTTGCCCATGATGCAGTACCTGCAACAAGGGCCAATATAAGGCAATAGAGATTTCTGGTTGTCTCCTGGGTCACAGTAATCGCAACACACTAACTCTCATCGCCTTAGACTGCAAACTCAGAAGTGCTCTGGGATCTTCTGGACTGAACAATGCTATTTAAAGGTCAGCCACTCATCAGAAACAACTACAGCTTCACTCCTCAGCAGTTTCCAACCAGACAGCAGATATTTGCCTGTATCATGGAGAAAGAGAGGAGGTAACGCCACAAGGGGCATATTTCAAGAGACAGCACATGCCAGCAGAATAAAATGGGGGACTAAAACCGGCCTGATGCCCTCTTCCAAAGATATTTTCTAACGTACCAGGAGATGCTGAAACTACAAATACACACGGCCTGACAGACTGCAAACTGAGCACTATCACCCGTGGCAGCACAAGTCACAAGCGAATTGACGTAGATGGCTACCACCCACTCGCTGCTTCCCCAGCTGCTCACCAGCCTGGGCAGCCAAGATGGGAATTGTCCTACCACCTCCAAGCCTGGCTATGTGCCACAATGCTTTCTGCACGGTTTGCACCACTCAGGATGCCTGTCCCACGAGAAGCCACCACCAACCTGTGACTGCCTGTGAGCTGGGTGCTCTGCTCCCACCCCAGCTGTTTCTCTAATTACATTAAACACACAGCATTCAGCTGCAGCTGCTCAGGCTGCTTCCAAAAGGACCCTCCTTTTAATTAAAAATTTGCTATTAAAAAGTATTAAATTGTGTAACGCAAATAATCCTCTAGAAATCATCTGTTCCAGCAGCTGATGACCAGCTTTGGTAGAGCAGTAACTAACAGCAGCAGGACGATTAGCTAACAGGACATCGCACATGGCTGTTGACCAGCCCCTCAGGAACATGGACTCTGTCCCTCCTCCTCCTCCCAAATCTGACACAGGGAGGTTACAGTATGCTGGATAGCTTGCTGTAAACTCTCCAAGCTCACAGCATTTCACATCAATTGCAGTTAGGAAAATGGAAAAGAAGGGCTTGCTAACACTCTGCTCTGGTTTGGGCAGAACCAAGCTGCTGCAGGCTCTGCAAAGAAAGACAAGGAACAGTCCTAAGGGAGTATGAAAGGGCACACAGGCACAGAGAGGTGTTTGCCCCCAACCATTGTTCTCACTGTAACCTCTTTAACACTTTGGCCCTAAAAACTGAGGTTAAAGCAGTGCCCTTTCTGCCATACATGGTGCCAACTGAGGGGAAATTCCCTTATGCACAGAAATTCACAGCCTAGAAAGAAGTTGTATGGAGAAATGGGTCCTTCTGCAGAAGTAAAAAGCAAAAGTAAACAAAAAAAAGAAAACAAAATTTTTAAAAAAAAAACATTTCAGTGCCAAATAAATGTTATTTTTCCTTTAATTTTGCAATGTCTGTATTGAAAGGCTGAAGTTCAGCACATGATACATAACATTTAGTATGCCCTACTTAAACATTACATGAGCCAAAAGAATGCATTAGCAGGAATATTTCCTACTCTGCTGGTAACACTGCAATCACAACCATTCAGAATTGTTACTAATAATTTCCAGTTATCCACATACCAGATAAGCAAACTACTTTTGGTAACCACTAGTATTACAGAACCACAGAGTCACAGAATGTTAGGGATTGGAAGGGACCTCGAAAGATCATCTAGTCCAATCCCCCTGCCGGATATGATTTTATATATGTAAGATTATATTACATCTTTTTCTAAAAACCCCCAAAACAAAAACAAGCCAATCTTATTGGTCTCTCAAAGAAAATACACAGAGAACACACACTTTATTAGAATTAATAAAACAAAGATAGCGGCTGTGACAAATTTTACACCTCTCATACAGGCTCTGCAACTTTGCTACACACATTTCTTCAGTCAGGAATGAACTAGCCTTTGGTGTTGCAAAACAGTGCTCCTGTCCCTGCAGGCAAGTGCTCTGCCTGACATCCCCCCGGCCCTGCGGTATTAACCTGACCTGACTTCCAGTTCTTTTCTCACATTGCTCAAGACAGCCACGAAACCTCGCCACAGAGGCAACAGAATTCTGTTCAAAAGACAGGTTGTTGCTTGCACAATTTCAGAGTGCAACCATCCCTCTGTTCTGTTTGGTGCTTAGCCAAAAAAATGCTTCATTTCCTCAATGCTATTCTAACTAATAAGGGGGGGGGGGGGAGTAGGAGAATCCTCCTCCTCCTCTGACTTTTGCAGTACCTTTGAGTTTGAGTGCACTGAGTCTGGCCACCATCCCACTTTTTTTTTTCCCTAAGAGATTGCTTGCATACAGATAAATCTCAGTGATAAATAGATGAATAATGGAATCCAAATGCCTCTCTAGTACAGACCATAAAGAAATACAGAATAATTAAAGCCCCTAGCAAGGAAGACAATTGAGGGGAATGATGGAGAAACATTTTTCTTAAAACTACAGGAAAAGCTATAGGTAAGAACAGACAGAAAATGGAGAAAACAAGAAGAGGTAAATAAACAACAGTTAGTGAAAGCAGTAACTGGAAGAATCAGAATGAGAAATAAAAAGCTGGACTACCTGGGGTTTTGGGGAAGCCTCCTCTCAGCCAGATGTGCATGAGCACTCACCTAAATCCCTAACAGTGCAGGGACTGGCAATAATAAACGGTAACTTGCAGCTCAAAGGCTCAAACTTTTCATCAGGAATGCACTCTAGCTGACACTCTGTTGGGGATTTTTTTGAGTGTTCAATGGTGAGGGTTTTTTGTGGGTTGTTTTTGCTTTGTTTCATGGAGGTTTTTTTTGTTTGTTTGTTTATTGGGGGGAGAGGTGTGTAGAAGGAAGAGGAGAGCAGGTTAAGGGGCATAAGGCCAGAACATCATTGTTTGACAACTTGCTGTGCTCTCAGACAGCCCCCATGATGCTTCCAAAGAAAAGTTGCTCAGTAACTGGGAAAGCTGTAAACCGTAACTTTTCCTACAAGGTCTCCTCTCCCTCCATCCCCCCCTTCCCCACACTACCCCCTCTACACACCAGTTTCACCTGAGAAAAGGAGCAGTCCCCCAGCAACAGAAATCACAGGGCAGCAGCTTTAAACAGCAGGACAGGCGCGAGAGCATCCCACTTGGAAACCTCTGAGTGCAGCAAGCGTGGCCAAACCACTGGAGAATCCCCAGCATTTTAACTATTCTTTGCACATAATATTCTTTCTGTCCCAATTGCAAAGACAGTCTGGATGTCTACAGCCAAACGAAAACAAGGAAATCTGCTGTTTACAGCAAAACACAGCCTCCAGTTTTTTCTTGTTTGCTAAGGAAGCAACTCAAATCTCTTAAGAAAAAGCTGATAGGAAAACATTCCAAGTTGCAGCAGGGTGGAAAAAGTGATGGCCTGCTTATCAAGAGTAGTATCTCAAAATGTGGAATGAGTGAACCTTAAGTTGTGGATGATACCTCTAAGACAACTAATCCAGTATTAGGTTTGCAGACATGATCAATGCACACTGTCTACCACTCAGGTTAGTTACAGCGTTGTGGGATTCTCCAGTTGGGCTGCACACAGAGGCACAGCACCATTCCTGGTCCTTGCAGCAATTCAGCTGATCATGACCATCATTTAAGGGCACGTGAACTGGAGGCCTTGTTTTATACACATGCATCAAAATCACTCCCATGAGACAGAGGTACTAGGAGGACAGACCACTCATTAAAGGAAATAAAACTGAATTGGGTTAAAAGAAATTCCTCTAATTCACAGGAGATTTCTATACCATTTTCTCCCCATTTTAAATAAGGATTTGTCCAAAATAGTGATTTATGCTGAGAGCAGCTAACAGATAGAAGTTACAAGAAAAGGAATTCAGATGCAAGTATATTTTGGAGAAAAAGTCACAAGTAGGAAAAACCTGAAAAAGCAATAATTCTAATTGATGCTGAGGACAGCATTTCACTATTGCTATAAATTCCCTCAAATAAATTATCTCTGGCGCAGTTCAGCAAAGGGTATGAAGGCAGAAATCAGAGCCAGAATTTGGCTCTGGCTCTTGGGCTACTACCAGCCTCTCTTAAAATATGTAATTTTATTACTCTAGATCTAAGTGCATGTAGTTCTTCACAGCAAAGGCTTCCATGAGCTGGGACACAATAACCGACCAGAAGTGTTCAGTTTGAACTATGAACAAAAGATATTCAATAATTACTTTTGTACCATTAGGTTAAAAATATCTAAGAAAGAGTACAGAATATTTTGTGACAGATCCAAAGAGAAGGCACATATTTAGACCGGCATAACAAAGAAAATTTCGAAAGACGAGAAGGGCAACACTTAACAACATGGTGGACAAAATCCATGCACAGAGCAAACTTCACGGTGCACTGAACAAGCCACAATCCTACTCTGGAAGGAGAACACAGGAATGCTAGAAAAGAGTTTTCAACACAACAAATGAGGATTTTCATCAAATTTTGCATCATTATTGCTTTGAGAGTCCTAAGAGAGAAAAGGTCATGTTCAACACTGTGCTGAACTTCACATCTGCACTGAACAAGCCTGCAGGAAGATAGTGGGGTTCCCAGCTCTGTCACTGCCCCGATATTTGATGGGCAGCAGGAAGCACAGGAAAAAAAACCTGAATTCTCCACAAGAGAAACCCTGTGTAGCAAATGAATTATAAGACTTAAAAATGAAATACACAGACCGAGTGAAATTAAGTTTACAACTAAGCAGAAGACAAAAAGAGCTGTTCCAGTAAGCAAGAGCTGAGGTTCAACACACTGTAAGTTTAGCTCTTCAACAAACAGAAGGCAATGGTGAAGTTTATTTTATCTTAGCTATTGCACAAGCTTCAGTGGCAAAATCAGGAAAGAGTCTGCAAATAAAGGGTCAAGGCGATGAGCACGCTTACAGAAACCTGCTTCTTTACTGCAAAGCAGGGACCAAGAAAGAAGAGAGCCATATCATTCTCTTCTGCGTTTTCCCAAACACATACATGTCAAATGACCACAAGATTTATAGATAACTGAATCACTGTAACAGTAAGTTATTCAAGAAGTGGAATTCCCCATGGAGCCGTGACTCTTGCCAACTTTCACAGGCATTTTATCTCCTTACAGACGGTAGGTTTTTAATGATGTTGCCTTCTGCCTCTCTTTAACACTCTCATTTCCTCAGTAATGGGTGTATCATTTTGCCTTTAAAACAGAGTGGAGAGAACAGATCATTGATTGATCTCCATTCAGTTCTGCTGTATTTGGTGAGTATGGCTGGCAAAAGATTTCTCTGGAGCAGACTGCAAAATATTCTAGAAAATTGTCAGGAGGAAAAAATGAGTTGAAAGTTAGGGAAAGAAGTTTTCTCTCTACTGAGGCCATGAATGTCATCTACTTGGACTTTAGCAAGGCCTTCAACACCGTGTCCCACAGCATTCTCCTAGAAAAGCTAGTGGCTCATGGCTTAGGCAGGAACACCCTTTGCTGAATAAAAAACTGGCTGGATGGCCGAGCCCAGAGAGTCATGGTGAACGGAGTTAAGTCCAGGTGGCGGCCGGTCACCAGTGGTGTTCCCCAGGGATCGGTTTTGGGGCCTGTCCTGTTTCACATCTTTATCAATGACCTGGATGAGGGGATTGAGTGCTCCCTCGGTAAGTTTGCTGATGACACCAAATTGAGCAGGTGTATTGACCTCCTTGAGGGTAGGGAGGCTTTGCAGAGGGACCTGGACAGGCTGGACCGATGGGCTGAGGCCAATTGTATGAGGTCCAATAAAGCCAAGTGCTGGGTCCTGCACTTTGGTCACAACAACGCCCTGCACCACTACAGGCTCAGGGGAGAGTGGCTGGAAAGCTGCCCAGCAGAGAGGGACCTAGGGGTGTTGGCTGACAGTCAGCTGAACATGAGCCAGCAGTGTGTCCAGGTGGCCAAGAAGGCCAACAGCATCCTGGCCTGCATCAGCAATAGTGTGGCCAGCAGGACAAGGGAAGTGATTGTGCCCCTGCACTCGGCACTGGTGAGGCCGCACCTTGAATCCTGTGTTCAGTTTTGGGCCCCTCACCACAAGAAGGACATTGAGGTGCTGGAGCAGGTCCAGAGAAGGGCAACGAAGCTGTTCAAGGGTCAGGAGCACAGGTCTTATGAGGAGCGGCTGAGGGAGCTGGGGTTGTTTAGTCTAGAGAAGTAGAGGCTGAGAGGAGACCTTCTCACTCTCTACAACTACCTGAAAGGCGGGTGTAGCGAGGTGGGTGCTGGCCTCTTCTCTAAAGTAACAAGTGATAGGACAAGAGGAAATGACCTCAAGGTGCACCAGGGAAGGTTTAGGCTGGATATTTGGAAAAATTTCTTCACTGAAAGAGTGATCAGACATTGGAACAGGCTGGCCAGGGAAGTGGTGGAGTCACCATCCCTGGAGGTGTTCAATAAATGTGTAGATGTGGTGCTTAGGGACATGGTTTAGTGAGTTAGGTGGTGTTGGGTTGGACTTGATGATCCTTGAGGTCTTTTCCAACCTTGGTGATTCTATAATTCTATGAACTAAAGTTTGAGGTGACCAGCTATAAGGGCATGTTCAAATAGATGGTTCACAATGAGAATTTGCTACCTACCCTGAATCAGAAACTGGAAAATTGCCTTAAGCCGACTTTCTTCTGTCCAGGCAAAAAACAGTACTGCAACACTAAGCTCTTAGAAGGATTACTCCACTGTGATTACCTTGGCCATAATGTGCATCTAAAGACAAGCAAATACCCAATTACAGGGCAACAGCCTATAATTAGGGCTGCAATTTGATGAAGGTATGTTAGGATAACTCAGACAGCGGTTATTTCACAAACAGCAACAGGAAATTGAAATATCATCATTAGTTTGTACCTAGAGTAACCTTTATTTTATCAGAGTAGCAGCGTTATGGTCAAGTGTGTTGCAGTCCAGAATCCACAACCTTATCCATTTGCTGCAACTGTCTCGCAACAAATGGGTAAGAACCACAAATTCAGCAATAGGTTTGTTTTATATCCTGTGTACAGGCAGGAGGGAAAAGCAGCCCACCTCACAGAGTCCTAACCTTCTCTGCGCCAGACTCACTAGAGCCTCAGCTCACCATAGAAGAGCAGGACACGCTGCAGAGTTTGCAACAAAAGCAGTAACAAAACTGAATGGGGAAATTAAAGCAAGTACAAAATCTGCAGCATTCTTCAGGATTGGTGCAGTGTTACTAGCGTAGCTCACACTGAGGCAACACACCAAGTATTCATCCAGAAGAGTTTACATCATCAAATGGCAGTAACTAGGTGATTACTAACTGCTAATACACATTTCAAGGAAAACAACCTACCGCTATGTCAGAACAACATGTTTCTCTTCTATGACAACGTAACAAGCCCAAGGAATAGGGAAGCAGCAATGCATGTAGCATCTGGACTTCAGCAAGGCTTCTGACAGCATCTGATGTGCTATTCCCATAAGCGATTTAGAAAAAACATGTATTCAGAACTAGCTTACAATGGTGTATACAGCTAATTGAAAAAACATACTATAATTGATCACTGTCATGTGGGACCAATGTATCAAGTGGTATCTTCAAAAGTTTATTCAGAGTCCAATACTAGTTGACAGTGTTATTAATTATCTACATGATGCAATATATGGCATTGTTATTAAAGATCACGTTACTGTGGGGGGAGTTGCAACCTGCTTATACTATCAGAAGATAAATAAAAATGGTCTTGACAAACTTGGGGGGAACTCACAAAGTGGATTTCTTCTTATTTACGTCAATAAATTAAAAACAAATGTAATGCACACTTCGATAGGAATCCTCATCTATATAAGATGGAAAAATTATTTGCTTGCCAGCAGTTCTGCAGAAAGTAATCTGGAGCAATAATGCATCAGAAAACAAACGTGTATCAACAATACATTTAAGTGGCAAGTTTCACAGGTTGATACACAAAACAAGAGTATCTTTGATAGGACAGGTAAGGCAATTCTTCCCCTTCTATTCAGCACTGACACAGCTTTAGTTAGAATCTTATGTCCAGTTTTGGGCACCACATTTCTAGAAAGATATGAAGCAACTGGAGAGAGTCCAAGGAAGGGGCGGGGAAAAAAATAAGAAAAAGGAAAAAAAAAAAAAAGAAGTTTGGAGGTCTAGAAAACATGACGTATGAGAAAAGATTGAAAGAACTGGGTTTGTTTAGTCTGAAGAAGAAGACTAAAAAGAGACATGATAACAGTCTTCAAATATGTAAAAGATTGTTACTGAAAGAAAAACTACTTTCCACATATACTCTGGATAGAACTAGAAATAACAAGCTAAGATAGCAGCAAAGTATGTTTTTTCTAATGTCTATCTGACAGAAAAATTAAACATTTGAAAGATTGCCACTAAGCGCTCTGGAAACATTGAAGGTTTTTAAGAACAAACATGCCTGGAACCAGCCAGGTATAAAGGGCTTTCACAGGACTGCTGAATAGACCATATGACCTCAGAGGTCTTACTCAATGCACTTTTATTCTGTGTTGTACGCTGTGGTGGGTTAACCTTGGCTGGATGCCAGGTGCCCACCAGGCCCCTCTATCACTCCCCCTTTAGCAAAACAAAGGGGGAGAATAAGATGAAAAACTCACGGGTCAAGACAAAATCAGTTTAATTAAAGCAAAGGCCAAGGCCATGCACAGAAACAAAATGTAAACAAAGATGTTATTCTCTGCTTCCCCTCAGTAAGCCATGTCTGGCCACTTCCCGGGAAAGCAGAGCTTCAGTGTGTGTAGCAGCTGCTCCTGGAGACAAACGCAGTAACAAGTGTCCCCCTTCTCCTCCCTGCCCTTGGCTTTTATGGCTGAGCTGAGGTCACATGGTATGGAACAGCCAATCCGGGTCAGCTGTCCTGGCTCCGCCCCCTCCCAAGGTGTGTTATAAACACCCTGCTGGCTGCCAGTGCAACACTCAGCACTGGGAGGATGCTATGGGGGTGCTAACTCCATCTCAGCCAGACCCAATACATAGGCATAAGACTTAATTCCTTTATTGCTATTTGTGACCACCCGTTGTGTTTAGAATGACCAGTCTCCTTATCTTAAAAGGAAAACTGTTCTTTCTAGGAAGACAAGAAATGCTCTGTGGAAAATGCAAGAACCACTGACATTCCCCCAAACTGTCTTTTCCAAACCACAATACTGCAGGAGACGAGCACTGCCACTCATTACAGATGAGGAACAAGCTGTAGAATTGAACCAGGAATGTGGTATGTTTCCATTTTCAGTGTGGTTTACTTATAAAAGTGTTTTTCCTCTTGTGTATAAGATTTACTCTGTGAGAGGCCTGGCAAGAAAAGATGTAAGAAATTATAAAAATGAGAGATGATGAAAGTGACATTAAAGCCAAAACAAAAAGTTACATCACCTACTAAACTAAGTGCAACAAGTTTTATGGGGCAAATGAAGCTTGATAACTAGCTATTTAGTTTTAGTCATTCTGAATATTGCCAAGCAATACATTTACCAGCCAAAATACTAATCAGTACAAAGTACTGCCGAAGGTGGCCACTGCTCCTCTCATGCCATACCTCCACAACTACACTCCGATGCACCAAAGCTCTTTCTGATGAAAAGCTGCTACTAAGGTGCTTTGCATTTTGTGAGGCCCCAAGGTTGTGGAAATTGCTTCTATTCACATATAGAATAGCTACAGATGTTAGTGCTGTAAGGCACATTTCCACTCCCAGGTCTTCAGAGGATACAAGCAAATGATTATCAAGCTGAAAGTCAGGTGACCAGACAGATGCCCTTAAAACGTTATCTACAGTGACAGAGAGGGTTATGCAAAAGACAATGTAAGCAATGTAAGACATCACAGGTTTCCCAGACAGGGATATTTAATAGTGGTTTGGTTGAAGGTGGCAGTTTGGTATTTCTTAACGTTTTCTTAAATAAATTAATTCAAATAAGACCGTAGCTAGGATCATAGAGGCCTCAGAGATCCTAAAAAGAGGATTATTAATGGTCCAAATATTTTGCTCAAAGCAACTTCCAGCAATGTGAGACCTTAGGATAAATTTCCATGGTGCATTGGAACTAGATAAAAATCCATGCCCTTTCTTTGCAATTCAGTAAATAATGCAGTTTTGGTTTGAAGTTATGCCTTATTTTGCCTCTTCTTGTATTTCTAGATAAAACTATTTCCTTTACTCCATTACTCTTTTTTTTCTGACCACTGCCAAAATGGGCACTATGGTTTCTGTCTCTTGTTTTTCGAGTAAGTGGCCACTGTAATGAGCAGAGCTGATGTATTAGCCCACCCTCCCTTAACTTTGGGCATGTCACTGAATACAGCATTTAAACAGACGTCAAAAAGTGCCAAGAAGAGGAAACAGAAGACAGGTGTAGGGAAAACAAACACAACAGCTCACTCCCATTGCAGAATGTCACATGAGCAGACAAGAGTCATGCATCACCCAAGGGAATGGGTCATATGCAGAATTTGTCAAAGAAGTCTCTCAGAGAAAGTGTGGTGATTTCAACAGGCAAGTTTGACAAGTTGTTCTCAACATTCAGAATACATTGCTCTCTTACAGCACACTAGATAAGACATGTTACTCCTCCTTCAACTCCACCCCTCTGAGCCCAAGGAGGTTTACCAATATTTGGATGCTTTAGAAGTCGGCAGATTCGAGCTTCACGTTCCAGTTTCTGGTGATCTGAAAGAGTAAGAAACAAGGCGTTAAGTACCACAACTTGGAACTAAGCTCTTGTTCATAGTCAATGGAGAAAGGAACACAGTGACCCAGCAGACATCCGGAGGGCTGGGAATTGCTGGAACATGACTGTCTTTCAAAACCTCACAGCCATTTCAGGCAAGGGCTGTACAGCCAAGGCTGCAGGAGGACGTCTGCTCCCACTACAGAGCTAGCACTAAACCGATACTCTGTCCTTGGATTCAAAGTGAGCAGCAGCAGAGTCAAAGGCACTGCTCTTCCATCAGCCTCACAAATATGCAAAGCCCCTTCCAGTGACATCCCTTCCGAGACCTATCCCCTTGCTGAAGGCTCAAAAGGAGTTAGAAAAGTCTCTGAATAAATAGCCCTCACAAAATGGGAAAAGGACCTGCTTCCACTCCAGAACAACACTGTAGAAGAAGGGCAGAACAGAAGAAATACACAGCTCCTGCTCGCACACAGCCATCACATGAAGCAGGGAACTCTGCCAGCTCCAGTGAACCGTAAAGGTAACCATACTTCAATGCCCATGGACGGACTTGCTGGTGAAATGCTGACAAAGCACTTTGAGATTTCCAGGCGAGATGTTCTGCCCAAATGCTAAGTATGCTTATTCCAGCCCAAAGGCAACATCAGTTCGAGTACGACTGTCATCTAGATTAAAGAAAAAAATATCAAAGAGCAAAAATTGTTTCTCCTCCCTAGAAATGTAACGTGCCTGAGTGCAAGGAAGGGGAGAGGGAGCTAGAGCAACTCTGCCCATCTCAGCCAGAAGCAAGGGGCCTTTTAACCAATGAGGCTCAGCCAGGAAATTTTTCACTAGAGCAATGATTGAGTCCTGAACTTTCACTACAAAGCCCCCATCCTCCCCAAATGAAATGCTCACATTGGACAAACACAGATTCACTGAAATGCTCTGAGGGAGGGAAATAATTTAGGCAGCCCTGGCAGCTGTTAAACTCCAGACTTTTGGGGAAGCAGATGCCTAGAAAGAGGAAAAAAGTGAGGACAAGTGAGGACTTCCTCCCCAGTCCAGCCATCAAAAGAACATAGCAAGAGGAAGCAGCAGTCCCTGCCTGCTCTTGACAAAACACACCTTCTCTGCATCCCCCTATGACACACAAGTCTTCTCTACAGGAGTAAGGAGGACCCTTGGCTGGTTGGGCTACTCAGCAAAACATTGGTAGGAATGCAGCATCCTCTGATTTACTGGAAACCCACTAGAGACCCACTTCAGCAAAGAGCACTGCTCTGCCTCAGAACAGCCTACGCAGCTCCATGGCCTCTGCGTGGTCTTCCCTTCCCTACGTAAAGGAAGGCTTTGGGCCACTGTTCTCCTCCCCATGAGTAGAACATGGAGAGCAAGCCAGATCTCAGCTCAGAACGCTTTTCTCTCCCAGGCTGGGAATAGCAGCTCAGGGCACTGCAGGATTTCTGTCTTCTTTTTCACTGCTGAACTGTAGAAAATGTCCCAATTAATATTTTATAGGGCTGAGATGTGCTTGCATCCTCATCTGCTACTGTTCAGGGGTGGTGGAAGGTAAATTACTCCTTTCATCTCTCCTTCCTTCTCAGTCCCGGAAATTATTGTTGTTATTGTTGCATATATTTTACAGTTCTATGCCAGAACCACCCTCCAATAAAGTAGCAGGCAGCAAGAAAGCCTGGAGAGCTTCCACGCTCTTGAGGCCTTTGTGCAGTGCAAGCGCTTTCTTGCCTCCATTGCTGGGGAGGGGTGGGGGTGCCTTGGCCTCCCTTCTAGCAGCATCTCTCACAAATAAAGCTTTGCAAAACACAGTTGAAAGGTAACGGATTGTGCTGCATACTCTACACTCAGGCCAGATTGTCACACAGTAGGACAACAGCTTAAGACAAACTATCCATAGCTCGCTTGCATGCGTGGGTCTTACAAATTCCCCACTTACCCTCCCAGCTCTACTTGGAACTCCTACAGAAGGGGATCCTTCATCCACCCAGATCACGTTGCCCTCGTGCACAGTTACACTTGCTGAGAATCTGTTCCCAAGTACAAGGACACGGGGAAGCAGACAGCAAAACAGCTGAGCAAAAGGGAAGGAGAGGTAAGAGCTCACCACGTGCTACTCAGCCACCAAGTCCTGACAGCCAGGACAGACAGCTGACAGCAGCAAGGCTCAAACAAAATGACATAACCATCAAAATGCCATGGGAGATGTAAATCAAGAGCAATTGCTCCCCTGAAATCCTACACCATCGGGCAGAGGGAGGGGAGCGGGCAGGGCAGCTAGCGATCATGGGCAGCAGCCACACCAGAACTTGTGACAAGAGGTCACCCCCCCACAGCCCATCCCTCCAGCACCGCACAGCCTGGCCAGAGACCAGAGGAAGAGTACAGCGCTCCAGTCACAAGGTACAGGAAACTATTTCTGGTCAGGGGGAAAGCATACCACACTCTTCTGTCTCCAGGGCAACAAAACAGGCAACCTCAAGCACAACACGCAGAGAGAAAGCACACTCCGGCCCGGGGAGCACCGGCCCGCAGCAGCCAGCCACCACAACCCAGAGCAGCGAAAGGTCAGGCTGGGCGGGTTTCCTGCCACAGGTCCTGGAAGATCACGGAGCCCATTCCTGCTGGATCACCCGTCCCGTTGCAGGCGGCACCAGAACACAGCCCAAACCGTGACCTGAAAAAAGCCCCCTCATCCCAAACAGTCCCTTTTTAATCTTTCTTCATTGCCCAGTAGTCTTTGGCACACTATAGTAACTAAACACATAAGGAATAAACACAGAACTGATTTTTTTCTATCTTTGTCTGATCTAACAAAGGTTTTTCCCAGCAGGAGACAGAAAATAGTTCCAGGGGTCCAGTAGAGCAGTCAAAGGCTGGGCTTTAAGACATCTCTTATTGAGAGCCTCATCAAACCCTGAAAATGCAAAGTATTCTTAACTGTACCAGAATAATGATGAAAAGAAGACATGGGTTCAGATGCCTGGACTAACAATTTCTCCTCCCTCTTCCCAAAAGATAAAATTATTTCTGCAAGCCATCTGTGGAATGAAGATGTTTATTCTTAATGCTCACTGGAAACACACCTCATACCCAACAGAAACACAGCAACACATCTGACCTACCTTACAGGATCCCAAGCCTGGGACATTACAACTATTTCCTGCCTTTCACAAATTATGACATTCAACCATAGCTTGTGTAAAACACATTATATCCTTTAGAAAATATAGTAGTTCATGTTCAAGACTTCAAGTGATAAAGCTGTACACTCACAGAAGTTACTCTGAATGTTAGTTATCCTTCCTGTTAAAATTTAGCACTGCTGTTCCAAGTCTGAATTCATCTACCTCCTGCTTCCAAATACTGTATTTCATTAAGCTCTTTCCCTGCTATGTTAAAGAGCTGTCTAGCCCTGAACAACAGCTGATGCTTAAAACTTAAGTACAGGATATTACAAACACTCATCTAATATTCATTTACTGTTTTCCAGCCAAAAAAGAGAATCTTGCTATTTGGACAGTCTACAATCTGAGGCAATGAGTGTCTACATGGACAGAAGAGTGCAACTTAAGTAGCTTATTTGTAGCAAAATTTAAACTGTAAATGCTTAAGGAGATGATGCTTAAAAACAATGGGACAAAACTTTCTCATGTTTGATACAGAAACTAAGGTGTGAATATCTGTCTCTATTAGGCCTTCATACAGATAAGATTTCTGCATCTTGGTTCAGCACATAAGGCTACATTTAACCTGTATCTTTAGTATTAGTGATCTACAAGTACTGCTGTAAGTATTGTTCTAGTAACGCTAACACTGGGTTTTCTTCCGAATACACCTGGTAAGAAACTGGCTGTTCAAAGAACTGGGCTTTCCTTGGGTTGGGTTTTGATTAGGGATTTGCTTTAATAGAAAACAAGAACGATTGTGTTAGCATAATTTGTTAAGGACCTGGAAAAATGAAACTGCTTAATTTTATACAATCATGAAGTCCATTCACTGGGATAGAACTGCTTGGGCACAACGGAGGGACAGAAGTGGCCATACACAATTAATAATATCACAGCTGTAAGAATCTTTAACTGAGCAGGTTAAAACAAAACAACCCTGCCTGAGTACAGAAAATAGCAAACCAAAATCATGATAGTTTGTCCTGTATGTTCTAAATGCATCAAACTTCAGCAGATAAACAGGATAGCTTGATGTAAAGGAAAGATGTACCCAACAGAAATAAAAAGCAAAATGCAGACAGCTTTACTTCACGAAAAACTGGCCATTTCTAGCAGAGTGGGGAATATGACCAGTTTTATATTGAAGTACATTTCTTACTCTTGCATAAGAAAATCATTCCATCATCTAACCATTTCTGTTATCCCAAAGACACAGTGACAGAGATGGATGGATAACATAAGACCTAGCTCCTGGGCCAGGGGCCAGCCATCCTTTTCCAGGGAATCAGTTCTCGGTTTTCTACTCTAGCCACTGCACACATGGCTGCTTCACAGAAGGTTTTTCCTCACCAGGTCCTTCTCCTCCAAGGGCACCCGAGGCCTGGAGGAGAACATTTTCAGACACACAGACAGGGCACAGGACATCTACAAATCGCAGTGGTTTAGAGCTGTCAAATGAGTACATTTATATAATAACAACAAAACAAAAAAAGTGGAGAAAAATGTCACTGTGTCTGTTCAGCCGATTAGTAAGCTGTGCTGAAGAGAAGGGGCTGCCAGGGAAGCACAGGGAGACCTGTCTGCAGAGAGCTGAGGTAGGCTTGCAAAAGGCAGAGTCTGGAGAAAGACATCTGCAACAAACCCAAAAAGGAGATCAGTCCAAAGCAAGTAGGGTGAGGGCCGAACTTGAGCCTGGGAGCAGGGGAAGATGGTTAGGTGTCAGGTGCTGACACTGCCACCCTGCCCAGGCAGCACAGCAGGAGCCCCTCCCAGCTCCGGACATAGCTGCGATGCCCTGACTGACTCTCACTCCAGAGAGATGCAGAAAGGGGTTTCGTTTCAGCTGCAGGAAGCTGCCAGACAAACAGGCTTTCCAGCTGAAAAGCTCCTCAAAGGACTGATGACCAGGGAGGTTAAAAAAAATGTGCCCTTTGAACCCCATCCCCTCCACCTGCCCAAGGAGCACCAACATTTACTGCTCTAGGAACAAACGTCAGCAAAACCATACCTATTTCAGGTAGTTTCTTCTCCTGGCAAGCAGAAGACAGCATTAGAAACTAACTGAAAGAGTGGACAAAACAGTTTTTGAAATAAATAAACCTAAGATTTATCAGATAAAGTGATTAATTTCACATCTACTACAAAATTAAGTGGAAAAAGTTAATTCTACCATACTTTCTTAAACTGGCACTGGAAACACAGCACTACTGTAACAGTTCCATGTGCAAAGAAGCACACCCACTGCAGTGCCTACTGGCTTACTTTACCAAACTGCAGCTTATGCTGAGGTTCTGCACCTAAAGGTTGTTCTTTTACACCTGCCCCCACTCCCCCCTCCAAAAAAATAGAAAAAAAAAAGGGTGTTTCTATAGCAGCCTAGAAGTTTAGCCACCCCAAAAGGAAGATTCTTTCCTAAATGCAATAAAAAGAAGCAGCAATAAAACTAACACATAGTCGTGAATTATCTTTGATGAGAAGCTGTGCCACGAAGAAAAAAAACCTTGCTCCTCCCTGTAGCTATATACAGTCTTCCTCCTCTCAATTGGAATATACACTCTGGCTGCTCAATACTGCAGTCCACCTGTCTTCATCCTGCACTAGGACCATGCTCCATCCTTGCTGTTAAAGGAGGCTTGAAGCTATATCATTCCTGTGGGAACTCACTCTAGATTACATTTCTGAGAATGGGAAGAGTCTGGAAGAAGAATCAAACCCAAAGCAATAAATTCAGTTTGATTGCTGTCATCATGCCAATTCCAGGAGACAGTCAATTGGTGCCAGCTGCTAAGATATCATTTGAGTTGCTTCAAGACAGAAATCGAATTTGCATCAAATACATTTTGTAGTGTGAGACCAGCCTGAGCCTTCAGGTTGCTTCATGCTTTTCTTTGCTTGTTTAAATTTAAACTTCCTTCTGAGACATTCCCAGCAAAAGAGAGCTAGCTGCTTCATCCCGCACTTCGAGTCACAGACTTTCCCCCATATTGTCTTATTTTCCAATAAGACTGTGCTACAGAACAGCAGAGATCTCTCAGCATTTGCAATAAGGTGGCACGGGACAGCATGCTATGCCGTGCCACCACTTCAAACATGAATACCAGCATGTCTCGGATCACCACCTTTTCCCCTTCTGTTGAACTTAGTAGAAACAAACAAACAACAACAACAACAACAACAAAAATCACACTAGGGCTTAAGAATTACCAGAGGCCCATGTAGATTCAGTACATCCTTTCTTACAACAACTAACAGCAGATGTCTAAAGAAAAATATAAAGAAAACAAGCATACAAGGACACTTCCCTAAAGTGCTCCCTCCCTCCAGCTATTTGCAGCTCAGGGCTTCGACATTTCCATTTCAGTATTTCTACATTGCTATTCCAAAGACCAGCCAAAATTAATAAATCTGTAACAGCATGCTGCCTCCATTGCAGGCAACATTTCTAAAAGCCAAATTCTGTTTTCCAGCCTCTCAGTGCAGAAGGGCCCCAGTGGCACAACGTCCCAAACGGGAGGGCAGAAGGGCACCAATCCCTTACCACCATCAGTAGCATCTCTGCTGCAGCAACTGTGCCAGAGTCATGAACTCACCAAGGGGAAGACGTGGCTGGAGCGAGCAAGTGAAGATGAAACAGCAACGCTCCCCTTTTCTCACCCAGTGAAAGCTGGAGACACAAGACAGTTGTGAAATCCTCACCACCTGCCTTCAGCTACTGACAAAGAAGGAGGTTCAAGTGCCAACAGGACAAAACAAACAAATACAAGACTTCTTTCAAATGCTGTCCAGCCTGGCGGGGCGTTTGGTTGAAGGCCCCCATCAGGTTTATGATGAGTGTAACAGCACATTTTATCTCTCCTTGGGCACACTGGGTTAGTGTAACTTCAAAGCTTAAGAGAGCCTATGTCCCAGAGAAAGGAAGAATTGTAGGACACAAACACAACTAGCAAAAGGAATGAAATTTTCAAAGCAGAAGGTGCTGAGCTCCATGGCTTTCAATGGTCAAACAACTTCCCTGTTCTTGCACCAAAACAGAGCAAAAATTAGTGCAACCCTCTGTCTGGTCCCTTCAGACCTTATATCCTGTAAGGTCAGAGTATTTGTATAGCCTAACTCTCAAAACACAGCCCCCCGTACCACCTGCACCCGATCTCTGCACCAGAGCCCTCCCCTTCCTTTCCCTCGCCCCACACACAGCATCCCCCACCTCCTTCCCCCAGCAGGGCTGTGCTTCAGCACGTTCCCCTCCATTTTGCCTCTTGCAGCTTGCCCTTTCCTCTATGGCCCCACATCCTGCATCCTGCAGCACCATTCCCCCCAAGCCCACACCCCGCCGCACCGTGTCCCCCCAGCTTCTTGCAAGCCAGCAGGGAGACATGCTCCTTCCCTTCCTCAGCAGTACACAGGGCAGCCCCAGTCCAGCCTTCCCATCTCTGGTTTCCCATCTGCAATGGCACCTTTTTTTTTTTTTTAAACTGCATTTTACAAGTAAATCACGTGCTCAGCTGCTAGTTTGGGTGCAGAGCCAAGAAACACTCTAGTGCATGGGGGAGGGGAGCTGATGTATTTTTTGTTTCATGTGACCAGCTTACCAGCAACTTCACTGAGAGCAAGAGCAGAATCTCCCCCTACACCTCTCCTTCACCACCAACCCCTTCCCCCAGACACTCTCACAGCAGAGATGTGGAGCAAATGCACAACAGGGGAATCTGGCATCTCATGTGACAATAGCTAACCTTGAAGTCAGAGAACATGAGACACCAGCCCCACACCCCAGTTGATCCTCTGAAGCCTTATGTGCAAGGATCTTCCCTACAGAACAGCAACGGGTCATGGAAAACTGGTGACAGGAAAAAATAAAAAATACAGTATTAAAGGTAGGGCTGAGGGGAGGAGCATGCTCTGCCGCTCCACAGGTGTTGGGGTGGTTCCTCCTACCCCCCATAAGCATTAGAGCACCCAAGAAATGCTGCAGCGCAAACATCCGGAAGCTGCGATGTGGCAACTCGAGAGTCCATCTTCTCTGAGCACAAGGTCTGGGGCAGTGGTTCAGACAGCATGCTGTGGACTCCCACTCAGAGGAAGGCAGAAGCTGTGGGTGAGGGGATTAAGAGGCAGGAGGCTGCATTTACAGAGGCTGCACTTACAACTTATACACACACATAACCACTTTTGGGTTTTTTTTGTATGTTAAAAAGTTAGGCAGGAGGAGTGTGCGAGATCTAAGGGGCTGGCTGTAGAATGTGTGTTTAAATAAACAGCATCCGAACATGCTTTCACAGAGATTAAGACAGGAAAAATGATTTTGTAAATAAACATACAGTCTAAATTTGAGATTCCACACACTTAATGCAATGAGACAGGCAGGACAATTTGCATGGCAGCGTCTCTTAGCTCACCCCGAGCTGTGCAGCAATGTTATTCTTAGGTGCCCTTTGCAGAGCTCTCTTTTATTGTCCCTAGACCTGCAGACCACAAGCAGAGATTTTGGGACAACAGAAATTCTGGCAAATTTCTAGAAGACAGATACTTAAATGGGGAAAAAAAAACCCCTCTGTTAGAAAACAAACAAAAAATCCCCACAGAAGAACAACTACTTCTATAGCATCTTTTGTCAGAGAATCTCCAGATGTGTAACAAACATTTACTATGTAGCCTGAAAACACCTGAAGCCCAGGTTTTGTCCCCTATCTTTAAAGAGATGGAGAAAAAAAAGGCAGTGAAGACCATCTTTGTGACAAATTTGTGAACAACCTCAGATCTTTGGCATTTGAGTCTCTCATGACCACATTTTTCATCCTTCTGGAGAAAGAGAAATGAAGATAGAAACAATGCAGTTCAAATTTAAATAGATTTTGAGTGGTTTCTCAAAGCAAAAATTGATAGCGGCAGCATTAGCACTGCTGCAATACCTAATATCTCACTCTGGAAAGCATGAAATCCTACCTCAATGCCATACTAGGACCTAATGGATTTTTATTACAAGGTCCAGTGTTGAGAAGTGGAAAAAAAAAGCAAAAACAAACCACCACATTTTAAAAAACAACATTCAGCCTGTTTGGCAAGAGCAGAGTCTACAAGCAGCTTCCTTCACATAGAAGCCCCAGATCTGCCCTGTCTGGCAAGCACAACAGTCTGACAGTAGTCACCCTGCCCCATCATCATGCCTGCTTTCAGATTTCCAAGGAAAGAGGCACTTGACTCACATCTTTTCCAAAAAAGCAGCTGTTACACTACAGTTTTGATTTATTCTCTAGTTAAGTTTATTTCTTGTTTTGATGAATGTTTAATGCTCCTGGCTACATCAGTTTAGATCTTGTTTGCCTGGGGGCATTTAATGCTGCTACATTACTGTAATTACTAACTTTAAGGCCACCTACAGCTTTTTTCTCCCCACAAGTCTTTTGATACCGTTTGGATTTAAATTATGTGGTGCATTTTGGCACTGACCTCCACAGCACCCTATCAAGATGACAGACATTTACTGAATCTCAAGAGATGGCCAGATTTGCTGATTAACAGGCAACATACCCAGAAAAGCAATCCTAACTGATTAAGTCAACCCCATAAACTGATCGGCAAAGACTGAAGACGAGGGGTTGAAACCATAGCACTCATGTTATCTCAAAGCATGCTGATCTGTACATTGCTGCCTATCCCAAGCAAAAAATTAGAGAGGAAAGGGAGGTGTGTCAGGAGAAAGAAAATGCAGTGAAACAGTTATTAAAGCACTGATATCTACAAAGCAGCTTGCTCTATTGAGATTGGGTTTTAATGTGGTGGTGGTTAAGAAGTCAAGAGACCAAACTCTCCTTTTTTTACAGAACACACAAATGAGGAACAGTGTCAGAGAAAGCATTTCCCATGCTACCCACCAGATAGCCTCAACTCTGACCTAAAAGGAGCACTTCCACCCTACAAATGTTACTTGGACCCACACAAGTTGAATTTCAAACCGAAAAAGCAGAGCATGGTTTCCTGTGCCCAGTGCCTAAGAAGCCTCCGCAGTCCCACCTGAGCTCCATGTAGCAGAAAGGTGGGATCCAGGCTCCCCCAGCTCCCCAACAGTCACCATTCCCAGCAGTCAGCATGGTAAAAAAAAGTCTCCTTACGCTTCTTTTTTTGCCATGTCTACCTGGACAGCTGGTCCAGCCAGATGAGACTTAGGACCCTGTTCATCCTGTAACCAGAAACTGCTATCACCACTTCAAGGTGAATGCTAGCAAAAGTGATCCCTACCCTTTCCTCAGCCTCTCTCCTCTTCTTCAGTTCTTCTGTCAAGCAGTGTATCCAAATACTGCAGCCCTGCAGCACAGCAGGCAGAGGACATCTGAACACAGTATACTGGGAAGATATTGCTGCAGCCCCAGCATAGAAATACATAGTGCACACAGCTCCCCACAAAGCTGAGGAACACAGGAAAACAGAAGTACAGCTCTGTACCTAAAACAAAATAAATAAATATTCATCTGGGCTGTAGGACTGGTCTCTGCAGCAAAAAGAGGTTCCCAGGTCCCTCCCAGGGGAGGGGGGCAGCGGCACAGCAGGCAGCACTGTTCAGGGCTTAGGGACAGCAAGTCTCTCAAGCTGCTTATATTCAACACAGCCAGGATCTGACATGACAGCAGCCAGGAAGACCTAGAAAGCATGTCCTCCAGGCCCTGGTAAATGCAAGCATAAAATGCGCTTCTAAAAGAAAAACACTAATGGCACTTGTAGCCAGGAACACAGACAGGAGACAAAGATCACTAGAGAAGTGTCCAGAGGGAAGCCAAAGCCACAAGTATGGAGCACGGGAAGGACGGAGCACTCACTGAAAAAGAGCAGTGCCAGGAAAATGGGATCATGTTAGAAGAGAAAGCCCAGCTCAGAGATGAGACTCACGGGCCTTGGTGAAAGGGAGCCCAGGACACCACAGTGTTTGCCCGGGGCAGGCTGTTCTTCACGGGCCAGAACCCTCGGCAGCAGCCTGCAGCATTACTGACCATGTCACCCACAGTTCAACAGACAGTAAGCCTGGTAGCCTCTGATAAGTTTACCAGCTGTTGTTATCACAAAGCAATCAGTTTTCCATGTTACAATTATTTAAAGAATTTCCTATACTTCACACTATTCCCACATTCATTCTTCCACCACACCATGAAACGTGCTTCTCTGTTCAGCTGAAGCAAAGCCACCAGACCCTGCAGTCACCACAGCCAGGGTGGCGCCCAGAGAGGCCATTCAGCTCAACAACATCAGCCACCATCCAAAACAGTGACCACACTGTTGGCTGATCAGCTGCACAAGTTTCTGCCTCCAGCCCATCTGCTTGTTCACACCTCCTCAGCCAAGTCCAGTGCCAGATCAGCTGTTTGGGTGCCAGCCCTAAGAGCAAGGAAGGAAAAGAGAGGCAGAAAAGGCAATTTTAAGTCTTCTCTGAGGTCAGTTGAGCTTCCAAGGCAGCTGATAAAATTAACAACCTTAACAGAAACTGCCCACTGCAAACAACAACCAGATAAAGTTGCTAGTTCCCAAATGGCTGATGACCAAGCCACAGCTGCAACACGGGGGGGGGGGGGGGAGAGAGAGCAGAGAGCATGCATGAATCTTTGAGTGAGTCACTCACTCCCTGCATCCCTGCTAGCCTAGATAAATGCTGCTAACAGTTGACGGTGGGTGCTGCAAACCAACTCTTAAGCTTACAGCGTCCCTGTTGTTCATCTCCTGGCAGACACAGAGCCCGCACTGAACACCACAATCTCTATGCAGGTAGGAGAGGTAGTCACAATGGTTATTAGGTCTCCAAGGTTCCCGTAAGGCTAGGTAGACTTTCATATCTCTTCTTGTCCTTGCTCTTGCTTTCAGAAGTCCCTTCTCAAGGGCTGGGATCTCACGTAGGTGAAGATGTAGTATAAAGCTCCCCCTTTTAGGCAAGGAAAAAATTCAAAAAAATCGTGAAAACAGATAATAAAATAAAAATAGTGATGAAGACACTGTGTAGGAAGTTGCTCCTTGTCCCTATCCTGGCATTAGTTTGTTTACAGTGCCGGCTGTTCACTTGCACCATCCGAGCAATGAGTTCTGATGGATCACATCAGGACTGCCTTATTTCAGTGCTGAAGTTTAGGAAGAAGGCAGCAGTAAGCCTGCTAACTACCCAATGCAGAAAATGCATCGGAATTATGAACAAATCCTATGAAATCTAAATCATGTGTTTAACGACTCCCCTACAGACCCAACAAGGACAGGGAACTGGTTTAAAACAGACACTCCAGCTAGTTAGATCTCTCCAACACAGAATAAAGCAAGTGCTGTACTACTGAGGCACCACAGCTGCAAATCCTGCAGTAAAGTCATTCAGTGTTTTAAGAATGGAGGGTTTTAAGTAAGTCCTGTAGTGCCTAATGGAATTCTTATGGGAAAGCTATTAAAAGTTTTAACTATCCTTACCCACTGAGTATGTGCCAGATTTCTTTCTCCCAGTTTCATCAGTGTACAAACACACTAGAAGGAACAGGGAGAGAAAAGAATCTTGAAGGAACAAAGAGAGTCTCAATTTTCTGAAGCCACATCACTGGCGTACATGCTAGATGCTGAGGGTTTCAGCAACAGAAGCTGGCTAGCTGATATTCACACCAAGGAGGAACAGTCAGGTCACAAATTCTCAGTTTCAAGCTAAAGATGTTAAAATTTGCAATTTGTAAATTCCATCTTCTATGTCACACAGCTCTGACAACTTTCCCCATGACTCTTGGTTGTGAAATGACCAAACACACAGCACCCTGGGTAAAACATATCTGCTCTCACAGTTATAATTGCCTGAGATAGTGCTGGCTTCTCCTCAAAACTGTTATCATAAGTAGTTCAGGGAATGAAAAGAAATACGAGAACAGCTTCTCCTTTGCCTAATCCATCTATTCATGATGTATGAAGACATATCTTCCAGTGTTTCTCCACGCCCTACCACAAAAAAATCCCATCATTTAAAATGCAACTGCAAAGCTTCCTCATCTATAACTTTTAAGACATGAGATGGAAGGATTCTAGTGTTGTCACACATGGTTAAAGTCAAGGAATATGCACAGAAAAGAAAGCAGCACAAGGCAGAAAGTAAGATGCTGCATAGGGCACCTGTCTCAACCAAGAGCACGATAAGAGCAAATCCTACCAAATATAATGCATGTAATAGCTTCATAAAGGGTCATTGATATAACCAAATATCAAGGAAAGGTCAACAGTTTAAACTACTGGTGCAGTCTTTCTACAGCAGGATTGCTTGAATGCCTTGATGCCAGGTTTCCCTAAGGAAACTGCAGCCAAAGCAAGCGTATCTGAACTCATTCATTGCAATACTAACAAGTGAAGAGGAAAGAGATGATTATTTCTGCAGCCTTCAGACCAACACAGCTCACACTGAGAAACAGAGCAAGAGAATGAAAGAAACATGGTCAAAACGTGAAGTTCTGCCTACCCTACAAGCAAAATATATTGACTATGCTTGTCACAGGAGTACTCTTGCCCAGTCTCCAGCTGGGTACTCCAGCCCACTGATTCTCCTGAAGCATCCAATGCTGCCACCCCTTCCAAGCAACCATCTGACTAGCAACACCCATCTGCCAAAAACCAGGCCAGCCTAAGACTTGATGTATTCATGAGGCGCCTAAAGTCTCCTGAAAATGCAAAGATGTCCTGCCTTAAAAAGGCCTGTCTCCCACCCAGCTCTGCCAAAGGCAACCTAAAACACAGCAAATCCCTGCTGTAAGAGAAAGTGGTCCAGGGACTAAACCAACTACGGAGAGCCAGAGGAAAGCAGCTTCCCATTCTACTGAACTCCAAAATACCATGTAGAAACACAGCAATGGACAAATCAACCAGTGGACTTGGAGACCTGGGAAGATTTCTTTATTTCCTTCTACCAGTCGACTTGGTCCATCCAATGCCGCTCTAGTATTATCTCTGCTTAACTTCCCTGAGCATCTGGCTCCTGAGCACAGAACATACGTCACCTGCCCCAGTGTTTATACATCAGTGCTAGAGGCAGATTTATATCAACTGGCTCAGGTCCTGCTTGTGCAATCGATCACCCTTTGTCATATTTGAAAGTGGCATTTCTTTAACCAAACTCTGGGACCTCGGGCAAGCGATTCCTCACCAAGCTGTCAGGGAGCCCAAGAGCTCAAGAGACAAAAGGTCTCTGGGAAAAAGGAAGTCACTAGGATTGTTGAGCCTGTGTAGAACAGAGCAGGGGTCTATGCACTTTGGAAAAATAAATGATTTTAGGAGGAACACCTTGATGCTGTTCTGCTACCAGCAATAATTATTCTAGGTTTTAAACAGTGAATATGTTTCCTTTTAGTGACCAGAGTTGATTTAATGTTTGATTCCAGCACAGATTTCTTGCTTTTGAAGTCCAGCTTTCCCTCTTACACTCTTCCCATCTCACCATACTTGTGGACTTCTGCCTTACTTCACATTTCGAGTAATAGATTTGTGCTTTTAAATAAAGCAATTTTTCATTTTGAAACATAAACAACAAAATGAAAAAGCCTATAGAAGAAAATGCATACTTTGGATCTTTATAGTAAACTCAGCAAGAAACTTCATATAAATCTTAATTCAGAAGGTACCCGAAAGACAGCTGAGGGTCACTGCTGATGACCTGTGGAAGTCAGGCAGATACATGCCACTTGGCTATCGCCACTTCTGCAAGCACCCAGGAGACCTGCAAGTGCAAGTGTAGGCAAAAGCAAGCAGCCACCCTGCCACAGCAGTAGCAACTAAGGCCAGCTATAAGCTGGATGTAAAAAGGGGGTGGAGAAAGGCAGCAGTGAAGACCTGGTGTCATACCAGGACAGGCAGGGAGGGAAGAGAACAGGTCATGATCTGGCTGGGGGGAAGGACAAGATGGGAGCTGCAGAGCAGAAGAGAGAGAAAATGAGGTACCCTCCTGCCAGATAAAGGACTAAAAAAAAATAAATTCAAATAGTAAAAAAGACAATTTCTTGAAAATTCTCTTTTGTAACACTGCAGTGACATGGAAACCAGTGCTCTAGCAGCCACAGAAATGCCAGATGACTGCAACAGACGCTGGTTTGCACAGAGAGGGGAGGAGGACGATGCATTTGATGGCATCCTCCAAAGAGGAGACATGGTCTCACCAAGGCAGAGATGGAAGGACAGTACTGATGTCAGTAAGACACCCTTTCCTGTCCTTGCTGCCTTGAAAATAGCAGTATATTTGAGATGTAAAACAAATTGACCAAGCTTACGAGCAGTTTTCTAGATTTCTTTTCAGAAAAGGTCAATGTGACAAGCTCAGCCAGGTTTTTATGGAATCTGCTTGCCAAACCCAAGACAGCACTCAAGAGCAGTCTTGTTCAAGTCCCTTACAGATCTGTCTCTGATGATGAATAACCTTCGGGACCATGGAAGCAATTCACAGAGCAGGGTTCAGAAAACTTCTGCACTATGATTTTTCTATTTGATATACAATTTCCATCTAAAACTAAGTTTTCTACTGAATTACAAGTCCTACTTTTTAACAATGCACTTACCAAACATATGAGTAGTATCTCCATACACATCTTGGTGAACATTGTTTCTCGTTGTTTGGGGTGGCTTGTTAGCATACTGTGTGTTTTGGGAGGCCCAGACAGCATGGCACTAGAATAATAAGCTTTTAGCAAGCCCACAAGCTTCATCACCTCCAAGCTGGAAGCTGCCTTTTTGTAGAGTGCCAAGAGAAAACTGGAATGCCCCTTCACAAGGTTCAGATGCAAAATCAGGAGCAAGCATTTGAGCACGTTCCAAATGTACAGGGCTAAGGGCACGCTGTCAAAGGTTTTCATTAAAGTAGTTAAAGTAAGGTTTGATTCTCCTATATTGTGGATGTGACACAGATTCCAGCATGAGAAGCAAAGATCAGCATACGGAACAGAAGATCTCTTTAGGAGCACCCTGTCACACTAACAGAAATGAATACACAAATTACCATCTAGAATTAAGTTTCATATAAGGAAAAGGGCCAATAAGCTGCCTTTTGTAAAAGCCCTGTGCCTCCTGCTACACCACTGATAGGAGTGAAATAAAACAAGAGGGAAGAAATCCCATCACAGCATGACTCTGAGTATCCACTTTTATTTTAGTGACACAGGAGGGGAAAGTGGAAAGAAAAAAGCCTTTATTAGTCACTGATAGGATAACTTCTATTTACAAAGAGTGCATTAGTCATCCACTGGTTTTGTTCCAGAGGAAGCAGAGGAGGGCTCTGTCTTCCCAGCTTCCATGGGAGACAAGGCCTCCATGCCCAAAAGCGCATCCGCTGCACACTTCATTCCAGAACACACTCATGACAGCGCGAGGTTCCTGCACCTCCTGCTCGGACAGACACCGACTCGGAAGACACAGGTAGAAAACAGATCCTTCCAATTAGCATTGGCCTACACTGCCTCTCAGGGCTCAGTCTATTAAACACACATCAAAACGTCACCACCAGCTCTGGTGGGAAGAAGACACAGGAAAATACTGAGCCTGCAGCTTCTCTAGTAGCTGTCACTGCTCACATGAAAGCTCATCCACAAAGGAAGATAAGAGTGCAAGGCAAGCAATTCAGAGGCATTGCAAAGACAGCCACTCCTCTTTTCCTCCCTGAAGTCACAGCATGCTACAGAAAGCCTAAAATACACAGAGATCCTACCCTAACCAGGGCAGTTTCAAGTATCTGGACTACAATATACTTCTGCACAGCTTCTGTGCACACCCCAGCTCTCTGAGTGCACCTCATGCCCAGCAGACTGACAGGAATTGTCTCTTCCCACACACCTCCTCTCCCTGTGCTGACTGCAGCCGTCAGGAAAGGCTGCGGCAAGCACAATCTACCCCTTGGCATGGAGGGAGCACCAAGGAAATGCAGTGGCTGCCTTTCCACCAGCACCTGCAGAGAGGTTCACATGCTAGGCAGCTGGAGGGTCAAGCAGGTTGGGGAACGTAAGGCTTGTCACAGAATAAATATGCTGTCCCTTCAAACGCTGTGCTGTTATCAACTCTTCAAGAGCTTCTGAGCTGCAGGCAATCTGCCTCCAGTTCATCCAAGAAATTCTAGGAAGTTCTCGAACCCCTGAGAAGAGGGCTGCCAGCTTAGTGCATGTTTTACTGCTACTGTCCTACAAATCTATTCATTTCTGTCAAAAAAATAAACAGAAAAAAAACCTGCAACCACAGTCACATCTGCCCTGCTAACAGTGATTTTGCTGCCTCCCCCCACCACCACCCATTCATCTTCACACAAAACAGCAAAGGGATTACGCAGATGTTGCTTTGCTATCCTGACCTTCTTAACCTATGCCCACGTGCCATCAGCGATGTTGTGCGTTCACTGGCCCCTCATCCATACGTCAGAGGCTAACTCCCTTCCGGCTGCAGCCTCATTCAGAAGCTCGGTGGTAATTCTTATCTCCTGCTACACAGCTTCACAGGAGCAGAGACAGTGACTACCCCCCTCCCTGCACGAGTGGGACACAAGGTCCAGAGCACAACACGCTAGTTGTAAACCACAACTGAAAAGGAGAAGGACAACACAGGCAGCATACCCAGAGCTGTATCTGACTGAGGGGCAGCAGGAACACTGGAAAACTGAATGCTCAGAGAGGAGGTGCACAGCAGGGACAGTGTAGAACATCTGTGGATGTGTGCCTGGGGAAGAGCAAGGAGGAGAGGGAACTGTACCATGAGGGACAGGATTTCACTCCAGCATCCAGCAGAAGCAGCAGCTCAAATGGAGCTGAAGCTACTGCAAAGGAACCACGGAAGGTGGCTGGGCCATCAGTTTGCTTATAAGCTGTTTTCTACTCCTGGGTGAAAGCCTGTCTAATCCAGAAAGAGAGGCTGCACAAGTTCTGCAGAACAGGTTAGCAAGGATTTTCACAGTCATCATTTGACCACACTATGGACACAGGAATGTTGCATCCCATCTTGTGAGGACAAATTACCTTCACTGTCCCACACCCAGCTTCATAGAGCCTGAGTAGAGATGTTAAGGGCAGCCTAGAATAAATCCATGGTGATGTCCACAGTGAGGGAACAAACATCCTTATGATTCAGAACAACAGCTCAACAGATCTACAGCTGGGTACACTGCAGGTGAACATGAAGAAAGACTTAAACTTGCTCAGCAAACCAGAGGAAGCACATAGCAGGCACAGTACCAGGTGGCAGAGGAAGGTCTGACAGCAATGAGAGGATAACTTCTGTGTGGCCATCACTGCAATGATCCCAGCCAGCACCAATGGTGAAGCCGTGTGTCAAGACCCAAGCACCAGCAAAATGCAGCTGTCAAAACCTGTCCGCTATCACCGAAAACACACAGGGAAGCAGCAGGTATCTGGTATTTTGATTCCAAGAATTAGACCAAAGAAGATCTCAAGCTCAGCCCTGCCATCCCCATGGTTCCTCCTCCCTTCCAGGCATCTGCCCTGGGGAGCTGCAGGGCTGACACATCCATAAGGCAAAGTAGAGTCACCTTCCCAAGAACAATTTTTTTCTGAAGCTTTGTTGGGGTCCGGGAGCTGGGGGGGCAGGAAATCTAGGCCTCTTCAACCCAAAATCCCACAGACAAACCACAGCTCAGCTGCTGGGACTTACAAACCAACATAGCTAACACCTCCCAGAGTTTTCCCGGGTGTGTAACTGTGGTTAGGAATACACCTGCCACAGTTGCATTTTCATCCCTTTGTCAGGAAAGGTGTGAGGAGGAGCAAAGCAACGCATGCTGCAGCACACATGGGTTACTGGGCTTTTTG
Source organism: Pterocles orientalis (assembly GCA_011057875.1). NCBI lineage: Eukaryota > Metazoa > Chordata > Aves > Pterocliformes > Pteroclidae > Pterocles > Pterocles orientalis. The sequence continues at coordinate 366,272 of WKFP01014124.1, read as the reverse complement.
GTCACTTTCCTAGTTTTTAGATCCCTTTTTCACATTTCAGAAGCCATTAAAATCATGGTAATTCCCTGGGCACACCACAGCCACAGTACTAACTTTCTTGACATCCAGGGCGTTACCCCAGGCTTTCCATTGCCCTCTCTTTGCTGCTCTGCTCTGAACGGACAGAGGGGTGGCTCTCACCAGCATCTTACATCCACCTGGCTTCCCACCTCGACTAGGAAAAGGGACGAAAATTACCCTTCTCTACGATCTGATGATCTAGCAATGCAGACAAGCTGCTGCCTGTAAGGACTCAAGTGGTCACACAGGTTTTTCTCCACAGGGTTAGGGGCTGGAAAAGTTCCAGGAGGCTGGGCTTTAGTGAGCAAGACCCTGTGCAAGGGGATACCATAAGCAGCTGTTCTCTGGGAAGCCAAGACCTTCACTTTAAAACTGCAGTGGCAGAGTGAGAGCTGGAGTAAAATTGAAGTGATAAGCAAACTGTGCAACAATTTCCTCTGGAGCTGGCAATCACAAGCAGGAGACAGACACCCAGCTTCTGATACTGTTCCTGCTGGGCACCTTCTGTCCTTGCAAAAGAGTCTCAAAGCTTTATGGAGATGTCTACTCTGCAATCAAAGGTTTAATCACAGCATGAATAGACATACCCACATTAGCGCTATACTCACTAGCAGAAGTAGTAATAGCAGGATTCATGGACTTTAACACAAATTGTACAGGCCTGATGGGGACCTACATATGTGCCTAAGTTGCGAGCCCCTACTGAAATTCACATCCACATGACTTCAATGCTATTATCTCTGCACTTCTGAGAACAGAGTTAGTGATGTATGTCCTTCATGCTGCAATCACACCTCCTGCTACATTGCCAGCAAAAAGACTAAGCCCTCTCTTCATCAGCTTCAGATACTCAGATATACAGCCTAAGAGAAGTGGGATAAGAGAAATGGAAAGAAAGAGGGAAGAAAAATACAGACACACGGTGAGAAATTTCTAATTATTCTTTTTTTGTTCAATCCTACGCATCTTCCCACTCAAACACTGAACACATACAAAGACAAGTTCTACAGTAATAATAACAACAATAAAATAATAATAGAAATAAATATCAAAAGGAAGAGACACATGAAGAGCAGCTCCAGGAACTCACAGCACATGTGGGTGAAGTGATTACACTTCATATCTCACAACTCCACTGCCCGCAGCCAGTTCCATTTTCAGTGCAACGAGCAAGCAGCATCAAGTACCAATCTCCATCTCAGTGGGTGCTGAGATTTACAAATACTCACACAGTAGTTCCCCTTATGGTGGTCTCTGAGCACAAGCTACCGGCATCGATAGGTGCCCTGCTCTCCCACACTAGCTCTGCATTTCAAAACGAGCATGGGGGGAGGAAACAAACAGCAGCCATCTTTGCACAAGTTTTAGAGCCTCCAGACAAGATGCAGGCAAGTTCAGTTACACACAGGACTGTGTCCCCCACCTAAGCATGCTGGCAGCATTACCTTCACATTCAAAACTGTGGTCGCCCCTTCAGCTGCCTTTTTACATTACACCACCAAGCAGATCGGACAATACTGGTAGTTACTTTGTTCAACTTATGCCTCAGCTCTCTACTTAAGCACGCTATCCCTAGGTTGAGTTAATGTTCTCCCAGATCTGACAGTCAGAAGTGCTTTCAGACTGTACCAGAGAAGAGAGTGTCAAGAAAAACAGGAGGCCTCAAACACTCAGGACTTTATAATTTCCCCTCCACGTGGAGTGGTAGATATCAGAACGAAAAGAAGTTTTCAAAAATCTGTTTCTGAATTTTGTAAAGATTGGGCCACCCTCAAAGACACACACGTATGCAAACAAAAATGAAGGCACAGAACTGAAAGAGGCTTTAGACCAGGAAGGTCAGAAGAATGACACTAACTGAGCCATGATCAACAGGACTGACTCCATCCAAGCTAAGCATGACCTTGTATCACCAGCACACTGCCAGGAGCTCGGGAGTCTGAGCCTTACTCAAATGATGAGCTACGGCTGGCTACCTGAGGCCACTGAGACAAGGAAACTGAGAAGCAGATCAGCCATAATCACACAGCGCTACCAGCTTTGGATGTGTGTTTTGGGACTTCTGGAACAAGGAGGTCCATGAGGGCTCAGGTGTACTGTTGCTGGAAGATAAGCAAGTCCCCATCAGTTGGCTGCCTTTCCTTCATTTCTCTTCTGCAACCAAATCCTCAAAATACATAATTTACAGAATAACCTACCCTGTTAACAAAAGTAAAGAAGAGCTGAACACACTCCTTTCTTCCCTCAAAATTCACACGGTTTAAATCTGTGCAAAAGACTCATTGAAGCTGGAAATGTACATGCTAACAGAAAAAGCACAGAAAACAGAGCTGGAACCTTGGGATCTGCAAACCAGTTCATTTTGCAGGATCAGAGGTAGCTGGGAAAGAGGGCATGACAAAGAATGGGCAGAAGAAAACATGCTATTCAGTCTGCACCACCACCAGCCTATGACTGGGCAAAGAAGCACCCACATCCACTAGCTTGCTATGTCAGGAAAGCGAGTAAAAAAAGAAATCTAAGAATGAACCACATTAGTGTCCTACAACATAACAGAGAGCCACCAGTGACCTCACCCAGGAATTAAACAGGATACTTTAAAAGCCCACCAAAGGGGACAGACTTTCTCAGCTGCTACAGAAAGCTTATACAAAATAACCCTGTTAGTTTGTTTCAGGAGTCTTCCTGAGGGAACTGACAGAACTGAGGGAAAGGCAGCGTGGCAATAGGACCCTACAAAAGAATGGATGTTCCCTGAAAAGCCCTGATGGCAAAGGTGCCAGGGTGGAAAGTAACAGCCCTTCCAGCTTGCCTTCACTGCAGGAAAAGCATGCTGCCCTGCCTGCCCATGCAAACCCACGTGTATGAGGGCTTCCTCCCAGCTCCAGCACTTCATAGTGAAAAGGTCTGAATGACATCCCACCAGGGTACGGAACGGACATCGTTCTGCCTGATGGTCCAGGAAAAGCTACATCCTGAGATGTGCAAAGGCACAGAGGCAGCAGCTGAGGGGGAAGGTCTAGAGAGATTAACGTGTTTATCTCCTCGCTTAAGTCTCTTACTGGCCAATGGTTTTAGCCTGATGGCGGCAAGAGGACTAAAAATAAGAACTCAGGCATTACCAGTGACTCACCGTGTCGGCAATGACCCTGCAAGGGATCATAGAGAAACCCGCTCCTACTCCCGGAGCCGAGCTCTCAAATCGTAGGAAATGACTTCTCAAAGAGAAGAAGGAGACGCAACGTTGAGATCTCTTCATTCAATAAATCCTAAGACTGTGTGACATTCTCTTCAACCATGAAGTGGCTTTAAATACATAATCAGAGCAGTCTCAGACGCAAATTCTGGTTTCAGTACCTATGCCTCAGGGAGCGAGACTGAGGTTTGGGGGGGAGGGGGGCAAACAATGCCATCAGATCAAGTCTTTCGGAACAATAAATTCCCTGCTAGAAGCAACGCTAGTCACTGCTGGTCTTTATTTCTGTCTGGATCATGTCTACCAGTTAACATATTTCACAGGCATAGGAATTCCTGCGTGTTGCATTAGAAGTGCTCCTACAGCAAAGTCAAGTGCACACCAGCAAAGTTAGCACCACAGCAAGACACTGTTCAGACTGAAGAACCTCCTGCTCCCTCCAAAACGGCCATCTACCCTTCAGATGGTATTTTAGTAATTCACCTGTATAGAGGTGCAGTGGCATCTCTGATTCCTTAGCGAAGCTACTGGAATTGAGGATGCCAGTAGTACAGCTGTATGAGCTAAAGGTCCCACCATAGCACTGATTCCCCTCACCTTCTTCCCCAAAAGGCCACAGGTAAGATAAAGCCAGATTTTTTAGAGTATCTCTAGGAAGAAAGAGAGCACTCTTGCAGTACTACTGTGGTTCCGATTTGTTCAACAGCAGGTACAGGAGGTCCCTTTATTGTAATGCTGGCAGTCACTGCAGTCCCATCCTTCCCCTGTTTCCTAATGGCCCTGCATCCTCTTTGCTTCTAATGCTGGCGCAAGCATTTGTGCACCAGTGCACTGAACTGGATAGCTGAACTGATCCATCATTAACCTGGTTCACCATGTAACTATATACAGAATTTGTGCTGGTGCAAGGAGGGAACAAATGGTCAGAAGAAAGGCTGCCTCTTCCAGCACCACAACACAGCTCACACTGGCTGCAACTGCTCATGAAGCTATGGGGTACAATTCCACTACCCTTTGCTACGATACTCCAAGAATTAGTGCCCACAAGTGGTTTATGTCAGACTGCATGATGTTCTAGTTTTCTAAATGAATTAGTCTACCCCTAATTTCCAATCCATCATGAGAAACAACTGTTCATCAGAGCTTCCCCCAACATTCTCCCTTTGTAACTGCTGGCACTCATGTAAGAGGTCATCACTCTTGTAAGTACAGAATGCAGATCAATGTTTACCATCCCCCCACGACATATTGAGAAAAATATCAAGTTTTGCAGATTAAAAAAATAGTGAGAATAAAGCAATTTAATTTGAAAATCACAAGGAGTCAGCAGCACAGCCAGGCCTCATGAAGCCCTAGATTCTGTGCCTGAAAGAAAGAAGAAAAACCCCAGTCATGTAACACCAGGTTATCACATGAGATCTGGATTACAGCAAGGCAAATATGACATTGCTATTGAGAGAGCACTGCTTTAGAGACAGGCTGTTCATCAGCTCGTGAAACACACTGATTTCCCAAGAAGCAATTATGCAGTTGGCTGCTTACAATCAAAACTAAGGACCTCAGCAATGAGAACAACAGACAGTACCTGATACCCATCAGGTTGTCTTCTGCTCTTTAGCAGCGAGAGCCAAAACCAGAGTGTGCTGACTCCCAAACACACATTTAGCTCCCATCCATTCAATATACTGGAGAACTTAAAACAAGCAGCATCTCCTCCCTTGTCTATGAGCATACACAGCAATTATCTCTCTAGTTCTTGCTGGTCAGAAAACTGGCAGGACAGAGCACTGAAGAATTTACATGATCTGAAGTTAAAAGTGGAGACTGTTAAAGCCCCTAGTTTGTCCTACAAGGACAGAATGGAGACCACACATCAAGAATTATTCAGCTATTAGAATGATAGGACACTTGACTCGATGACTAAAAGAAATGGAAGCTTTAAGGGGAAAATAACTTGGCAACGTATCTACAAAAGCACATCACTGATTGCTTACAGAGGAAACTTGCATTTATTAGAGCCTATACATGACTTCGGTCTATAAAAGAAAAATCACAAAGAGGTCACCAGAGGAAAAAAGAAGGCAAAAACAGGGCTGGGGAAAGCAGTTACCAAATTGCCATGGCAGGTATGGGAGGAAGGAGTTTCAGAAGGAAGAGCTAGATGACACCACCAAGAGGCAGGGCTAGCAGGAAGAGCTGGCCAGCCTCACCCTGATGGCAGCCTGCACTACTGTGGGCCAAGATAAACCCATCTTGGCCTCGCTGATCAGCACAGGGAAGACAAGATAAGCATTCAGTCCAGAGCAGGAAAACACCCAGAACACCAGGAGGGGATTTTGAGGAGTTTGTTTCATTTTTCAAACCAGCAGGTTCCTTATGTAGGAGGACCTGGGACAGATCATTCTCCGAAGTCAGAAGAGGAAGAGGGCAGTATATCAAAGAAAACCAAACATCTGCAGCTCTAAGGTGCCTTCTCTGCCTCCTGCCAAGTTTAAACATATTTCACTCTGCCCAAGGCAGCTATTCCAACAAGAGGCTGTCCTTAAGGACTTCTGGTTCCCTTCATGATACCAAGATTCACCCTTGAGTCTTAACCACTGGGCAAAATCAGTTTGTAGCTCTGTGGTGATCACACACTCCCAGGAATATAATACAGACAAGAGAAACAGATATATTTGGGCAGAAACACAATATAGACCACAGATATTTATTTTGCATCTTCCTGTGTTGATCAGTACAAGTTAGACCTGGCTGCTTCCCTTTGTTTCTCACACTTTTAAAAGAGCAATAACCAGCTCCCCCCCCCTGCCCCCCCCCCCCAAAGACAGCTTTATTTTTTATTGACTTTATGCTCAAACATCATATTCCCAACATGTTAACTTTCTTCATTATGTCCGAGTTACTCAATAGCTTCATTCAAGTTCAGCTCCAACTTGAGATAGCCTTGTTCTGTGATTCCCCAGCCCACTACTGCAATTCAGGGGTCCTGTTAGCAGAATCAGCTTGGGTTATACTTTGAGATCCTGCAGCATATGAAATCTTATTACAAAGATAAAGTATTTGGTCCTGGTTTAGTTCATAAGATTCTGTTTAGTAAAGCTCTGAGCGCATCATTAGACCGTCTCTAATCACCCACCTCAGCTGTCATGTTTGGAGTGACCCCAAACATGACAGCTTATTAGAAAACATTTCACATGTACATTATAGGAAAGATCCTTCCGCTCAGCACACAATTTGTTGAAGTCTCCATTTATCACACAGAAAATATATACAGGTCATGACTGGATCAAGAACAACAATTTGAACTTTCATCAAGAACCATTTGAAACGTCCTTTAAATAAACTACAGATACAGATTGCTCATACTGGCTGCAAAAAGAACCACCACCATTTCCTATGACAGCTTAGAGTACTGGATTTTCAGAAGCTTTAAGCAGCAATGAAATTAGCCTAAAAGCACCAGCAATAAAAGGAGAATACATGATTTTGCAGAAACATAATCTGAGACCCCAAATAGTGTGAATTTTAAAAGGTTGAGGCCCAATGAGACTCTCTGCTTTTCCATACATGCTGCCTGCCCAGCAACCGGATTTGCTTTCCTTAGACTTTAGCTGCTCCTGAAAGAATGGAGACAAACAAAAGAAAAAAAAAAAAAAAAGGGAGGGGCTATTGGGTTTTCCGTCTGAATTTAACACCCAAACTGAACAAATACCCGAATGCAATGACTTGCTTATCATCACAAGCTATGACTAAGGCAAGATGAGACAACAGATAGCTCACCATCTTTTACCCTCTTTTTAAGGAAAAGAGCAATGTTGCCTCAGAGTTACCCATTTGCTACAGGCATTTTATAGGGGCACTTCTTTGTCCTATAATGGCATCCCCTCTTCAACACCAGCTACTTACAAACTAAGCTCTGATATCAAAAATTGAAATGCATCTTGAAGTGGCACCCAGTCATTCACACTGACCCACTCTAGCCAAAAGGCATTCCAGAAAGAGATGGCAGGTTACGACAAACGGTGTCTTGTCTTCTCCTTGCTCTTCTGTACACTTCTCAAAAGCCATAGGAAGAGAGAAGGAGGTGAAATGGTGGCTACTTCAAAAGACATTATCTCTCAGTGAAGGATTCAAAGATGTAAAAGCTTTCCTTCTCTACCAGCAAATAACTAACCCAGTGTCATGAGTAAATAAAATTCCAGGCTGCAGCACCAGACAGGAAAAACACTTATCTAGACCCAGTAGGAATAACAAATTTGAAAAAAAACAAAAAAGGTAGTACTTAAGTTCTGCTCAAAAAAAAATTATTTTACATAAGTTTAAAAACCAGTAGAATTAATACTGTCTATGCAAATTGGTAGTGATACCACATCATAGATGTGACTACAAAACACATGTTTAAACGTCTGATTCTAAACAACACACAAAAATTTGGTTTTTAACAATAGTGAGTATGCCAAAATAAAATATGTTCAGCAGAAGCATTAGTGCTCAGTGCTCCCATCTCTAGAACAAGCAAGCTAAGGACAGCAAGTGGCAATTATAAGGTCCAAGTTTTAGCACAAGCTCACATCATAGTGTTCAGCTTTGCAACTGCTTTTCCCCTCCCTGTTAACACTATATTAGAACATATCAGAGCCTACAGGAGCCCTCTCAGTTTTGATTTTTCAGTAAAGAAATCCAAACTTTTTCAAACACAACAGTCTAAGAAAATAGAGCACAGGCTGGGTCAAACTCACAAGTCTTGGCCTTGTGGCAACGTACAACAGGAGAGCAAGACCTGGAAAAGAAAATCTGGCCAAACCGCATGTACACAAACCTGGCACTGTTGAGTGGTTTTGGCCACCAGGCAAGAGTTAATTCTCCTCTCATCCGCACAGCAGCACTCTGGACAGCCCCATTAGTGGTCTGGCTGCTGCCAGCCACTTCTTCCCCCATGTGCCAGCCTGCATCCTGTTCCACAAGCTCACGGCTCCACAGGGGGTGCAGCGGCTCACCATGCGGCATCCTTCTCAGTTTCATTTTAACTAAAGCTGCTCTTGCACGCCGTAGGCATCCACCAGTTTCCAATTTCCATATGTAAACAGCTTCAGCCACAAGTCTGTTTTTTCAAGCAGTTGAGTCTCTCCCACAGATGGCTCAGCAGTCCCTACAGTAGGGTTTGAGAGTTCAGTCTCAAACACTCCAACCTCCCTCTTCTGTGAGGGGTAGATGTGTGAGTACGTAACACACCCTGAAAAATTACATGAACCCTCTCAAAGCCCCTCTACCTCCACAGGGACAATGCAACTTCTAGAGACAAGGGCAAGGTGGTTTGAAATGCTTTCATTTTAGCACAGTGACAGCTCATTTGAGAGCAGGCACTGACACCATTCTGCTTAGCACCAGAAAAAGAGACAGAGGAATCGCCACTGAGCTACCCACTAGCTATCCATCTAGGACCACTATGCTTCAAGCATATGATCCTGCCACAGAAGGCAGTTAATAGGAGGGTGCCTTATTAGAAGATGAAGTCCAATTAAAACTCGAAAGGATCTGGTACCATTACCTCGAGTTGGCAGCCAGAGTTATAGAACCAAGAAACCAAGTCTGTCTCCAGCAATCAATACTGCCCCCAAAATGGGAGAAGAAATATACTCTTTACGTGGAAATCTCCCCTCTGTCCTAAAACCTGCCCACTTTCTCCCACAGCAAAAAAGTTTTCCGAATATACAGAACACCTATAAACACAGAAAGTCGTATTCTTAAGAAGCACTTAGCACAAACAGAGGAGTAAGAAAACAACCAGAGAAATCCTTTTCAATGAGGATGGACAAGCTGGTCCCATATTAGGGGAAGCTATTCCAAGCCTGCAGAGTGGCATGACAGGCTATCCTATCTCAAAAGGAAATTATTAGAATGGATGTGTGGGTAGAGTACCAAGTGGTAAGACATTAAGGCAGAGATAAAGGGAGCTTCCACTTCTCTAAACTTTCCCTCTAATGCCTTTACTATTTATTCATATTGTAAAGCAATGCATATCTTTCCCAACCAAAACAGCACACGATGCGGAGGTGGCGACACTAAAACACAAACATAGCCAGATGAATAATTATGTAAAAACACCACTTTCCTGCTCCATGCAACAACTCTATGTTGCTGACTCAGATGCGTTCATTCCAGCAGACAAAAAAAGGGGTTTTACTACTGCTACTCCCACAGAGGCTTGGAAAAGCAAAGTCAAGCTTACACTAATCTCAGCTAGGCTCAGTCTGGGAAGCTCTTTAGCACTAAAAGCCCCAGCCCTGCAAATCCCCAGTGGGAACTGCAGATCATGGGCACATTTGTAGGAGAATAATTGGTTTCAGAGCCAAGACTGTGCTCCTCCCCCACTCCCCAAATTAAATAAGCTAAGAAAGAATACACAGCCATCCAGTCATTCTTGGAGAATCATTTTTCTGACTAGGTCTGCACTTTAAGGATGCCATTTTTCATTATTGTTAATAGGTCTCATTAACTAGAAGCTCTTAAGTGCAAGACCATTACTAAATGCAGTTTATGTTGCACAAAAGCAATGCCCTTATTGTGGCAAGGGCAGGAGGGAAGGAAACAGTTTGCCTTTCCATAAACACGAATAATCAAACCTAAGTACTATTTGCCCTTCATTTGGGTTCACTGTTATTCCAAATGAACTGACAGCTAAGAGAAGGCTTTAAAGATCTCCAGTTTCCAATGAAGGTATACCTCATGACTCGAAAACAAACACTTCATTTTAAAACACAACAACTGGAAACCCCCCCCCTCCACCTCCTCTTTTTTACTTAAGAAAAACTTCCAGAGCTTTTTGGGGTTAGTGATCACATCATGGATTTATAAAGATATGCAACCACATCCTTAAATTTCAGGCACATAAGCAACTTAAAGGAACAAATATATATCTTTTTTCCCCTCAAACAGCCAGACTCTGATGGGGAACTCTCAATTCAGCTGAGAGTCTGAAAAGATGTGTGTTCTCAGAAGCCTAAAAGAGAAGGCTGTATAGAATTTCATTTTTCTGAAGCTACAGAGCTGCTGAGTGCAGGGGAAGCTGGCATGCTTCTTGCTAGAAGAGCCAGCCCAGGCAATAGTTAAAACCCACTCCTGAGAGTCAGAGAAGTACCTCTTCAATTTGTTGCAGTGTTTCAGTGGTCCACAAAACCTGCAGAATCACCAGGGCTTTCAGTTAGTAATACAGTCAATATCCCTATGACTTGTGCATTGAATTGGCTAATAACATAATTTTCCACAGAGAAGGCTTGATATCATCCTCTTCATGCTTTCAATTCAAACGTTGCTTAAATCAACCTGAATTTCTAGTCATGAACAGACATCCTGTTTGTTTGGAGGCAACCTGTACATCATCCACAGAGAGAAGAATAATGTTCACAGCTCCAGTGTAAAAAGTTATTTCCACCCACATGCCACATCCAGGCAGTTCACAAGACTGAGCCTGGGAAGACTGTGCTTCACATCCTCCTTCATAGTATTAACATTCCTTTTCATAGGAGGTTAAAAACTGGGGGGGAAAAAAGTTCCTAATTGTCTTTTATGTAGACTTGCACCCCACAGAACTTCTGAAAACAGAATCATGCGATGCTACATTACTGGTTCTTGAGGCTTTCGCTTTGCTACCTCTTCCACTGCCATCCACCAAGAAACTAGCAGAAAAATTATTTAAAACCTGGAGGCCAAAAAGTTACGTGCAATAGTGCTAGCATAGGTCCGTGTACCAGCATTAGCCCTTACCAGCATTACATGTTATTCTGATATGCTAAAAATTAAGAAAACGAAGTTCAAGTGCTAATGAAGACAAACGCAATTTCCAAAAGTGGAGAAAGTCAAGCCATGATGGGTAGTACTGTCAGCTACTAAATTTAATATACGCTCATTGCCAGACCACTAATTCATTTTGTCTCGCATTTCATAACCAATGTGGTTGAAACCTGCTAATTCAGGTAGAGTAGCAACATACTAAAACATTAGGAGAGCCAGGTGGCAGGAAACACAGACTGAAAAAGGATAGCGGCTGGATTTCTTTTTCTTTTTTTTAAATCAACCTATAAGATGGACCGCTCATAGGACTGGAGTCAAACCTCCACCCCTTCCCCATCTTCCACCCTTCTGCTGTGGTGCTAGAAAAGGGTGTATCTCCAAAGGGAGGTTTGTGTTCTTTTCTGAAGTTACGGAAAAAACAACTGTCAATTAAAAAAACCCCACATGGATCTATATTTCAGGACTGACCCAGTCATCCTGTACAAAAGGGAGAAGGAATTAATCTCCCAGTGCCAAACACAAATAACCTGAAGCTACAGGTCTGTAAGCCCTTTTTTTTAAAAAAAGAATTCCTCTACAAATATGCCAAGTTTAATTACATACAAGTTTCTCATCCTTTTTCCAATCTACGATATTTGTCTCAAGGCAGCAAGTTTGAAATGAATTATTGAAAAGATAAATTTTCAATTTGTTGCACAACCACATTCGTCTCTTATTACTCAAAGGGCACACAACAACATCTAACTAGTTTTCACAGCACACTTTAATTAACCTTAATCACATTCCACCTCTCCTTAGTATTTTCCTTTTCCCTCCACTCCCCCCTCATGCTGATACTCCTTCCAACAACTCTGCAACATGGTTTCTAACCACCTTCTAAACAAAACACTAATCACACTATTTGAAATGAGAGCACTATCCCCTGCATACACACTGTTAAGTATAGAATAGCTTTCTGGTCATTCCCTCCCATTTTTATTTCCTCCCGTGAACCAGCTTTCAGTTAATGACAGGTCTTCAGCTCTGTCCCATAACTTCTCATTATTCCTTCTGACAAGCTAACAGTAATCTTCTTAAACGCATCCAAGATTTTATTCCTCCCTGGGTGGCAAAGGATGTTCTACTCCTGAAGACTTCATATTAGTTTGACATTACCGTATGATCAAGAGGGCTTGGAGCAGTATTACCTTGTGCATCTACAGCCATTTCCTTTGGAAAGACTTCAAGTGCCTTAACCATGCATTAATGTGAATGTTTACAAATTCTCCAGGAGGTAGGAAACCTTTGCACAAACAGACTGATCAGTTAGCCAAAGAGACACAGCAAGTGGGGAGTAGAAACAGTTTCCTGACAGCATCCCATAATCTAAATTTTCACAACTGACTCAATTTCTTACTCAGATGCTGAAATGCAGCCAATTTTAGAATTTACCTGAATTCTTGTCATAACATTGCTCTTATTTTCACTCTTAGGTACAGCTGCTGATTCTAGAGATCTAAGTTTTCATTTTTGCCACCTTACTTTTACCCACTTCAGAAAGCAACTCATTGAAGATGTTACTGTCCCTGTTCCTGTAGTTATGACTGATACAAGGGAACAATTTTAGATCTAAGTGACCTCTTTTTCTGATTAGTCCTCACAAACACACAAAAAAATAATGTGTTGTTTATTGTCATCTGTATAAAAGCCTTCTGTATCAACAGCAACTACCTCTAGTTTTCAAACCATTTCTTATCACCCAGAAAAAATCTCAGAAAGGTAGAGTCCAAAGGCAGATGTCAACACAGCATGCCTGACATAATGTATCTCAGAGCTGTATTCCATAAACAATAAGCAAATCAGAAGGAAAAACAGTACAAGGAACACGCTAAAATCTTATTCTTATAACCAGCAAACTAGACTACAGCTCCTCTTAATACTACATGCTTCAGCCCACATTATTTTCCTGCCAAATGCCCACAGTTTTTTTTCTACCTACACTCTTCTTATCACTGTTACGGCAAAGAATATGACTTGGACTCTTTTCCTAACTCATCATGGCCTATTGCCAGGTGTTCTGGAAAGCACTTTAAAATTTGCATCTCTCTCAGTATTTCCAAGTATAAAACAGAGTTAACACTTCCCTGCCCAGTAGTGGTACTGGGAGGATAAGGGATGCTTAATGAAAGCTATTGATGCATTGCATAGTTGATAGGGGGAAAACAAAGCAAGACTGAGAGTACATGGCTAACAGCAAGCTGCAAAAGTGCTCTTCTGGTGACACAGAGGAACACAGTGCAGTGGAAGGACCCTATTTCAGGTAGGAAAGACAAATTTTGGGAGAACAAGGGGTGGGGGGAATCAAACTCCTGGAGAACAAGACTAAACACTCATCTCTTTCCATAAGAGAGAGCTAATCCCCAGCAAAACCTTGGGGAAAACCCTATTGGGAAGAGAAAGTTCCTGGCATTAACTCAACGTTTACCAACATGTGAACTGAAACCATAAGGCTCTCCTGTGCAGGAGGGGCTACGCAGGCTCCTTCTTATACAACCCTGACACACTTCAACTCAGCCGTCACTGTCAGGGCTGTCCAACCCCACAGACCTACTGCATCCAGCTTCCAGTTTTACAACAACACATCTGTATGATGTGGCCCTTCAATAAAACGCTATACAACAATGCAGACACTGGGCATCAAACAACGGGATTTATTTGAATGAACCAAGGAAATCCATGTTTGAACGCAAAGGATGGAAGCTCAGGAGGGAAACAAAACCACAGAATTTCTGCATGTTCCTAACACTGGTATTCAGCAGAAGGCCATTCTTCGCTGCATGAGACACACTGAGGAGCCTGTGCCCACACAACAGCAAATCACTTATTTTTTTAGCTATTCTAACCAGATGAGAGAGGGAAGGATGCTCAAAATGCTGTCTTGATTTGGTATTTGAGGGACATGAACCAAAGGAATAAACTAAACGGAAAATCTTTTTGAGGACACAGATGAATGGTTCTGCACCCCAGTGCTGTATGTCTCCTCTCCGAAAGAGATAATACCTCTGTCAAAATACACTCTTCTGACAAGAACACCAAGTCTTAGAGGATTAGAATAATCTTTAAAAAAGGCCAAACCATCTATTTTAAGGCTAAGTTCCCCTAGCAATACGAGGATAACTTTAAAGTAACCAGAGCAAGCTGTAAATACAGAACAGGCAACCAAGAAATTTTAGTGAGAGAAGACTTAAAATGCACATACGTGCCACACCAGAAATCACCTATAGCAGAACCACAAAAACACTTCTGTACAAAACACGCAGCAGTTCAGAACACAAGGCAGGGTGGAAGATGAGACAGCTCGGCTGCCTCCAGCTCCTAAAGAGTCCAAAAACTTGATCCTGTGTATGTAAAGTGCTCATGTACTTCTAGGTATTGCAGGGAAGTGAGACAGGGAGAAGTCATTTAAAAGAGGAAAAGTTACCACTCACTAAAGCAACTTTAAATGTAAGGATTACTTAAAAACATACACAGAACTGTTTTTAAGTGCTGATAACTTTCAAGATACTATCTAGCCAGGGATAGATAGTATCTATCCTTACTAGCTTTCTGTAAACTGGGTCCCCTTCGGGTGGCTGGGAAGGCTCTGCACTGCATGGGCACAGCGCCCAGCCCCTCAAGCCTGCTGCCACTGTCCCTGCACTACAGGCACGCAGCTTCCCAGTCCCAACAGCATCAGGCCTGAAAAACAAGTTAATATTCCCTGCTGCCTCAATCCAAAGCCACTCAGGGGTTTCTGCTCCTCATGCCCTCTTCCAGGAGTACAATATAGGCACACAGGAGTTGATGCACTAACACACCACTCCACATACACTTTTCTCAGTCCCAACTGCAGGAGATGCTGGTTCCCGGAGCTGCAGCCAAGCAACCCCTTCCACGGCTGGCCTGAGAAACCTATCTGGAAACCAAATGCCCTCCCATTCCCACCACTTTGGTAATTCCTTACTGAAGGGTTCTTCTGAGCTTGTTTCCCTGATCCAAAGGGTGAGACAGAAGAGAGACCTGCTGCAATACAGAGAAGGGAACACAAACCTCCAGAGAAAGAGGCAGGTGCTCCGTAAAACAACTGGCACTAGAGACCGCGTATTGTCAGCCCATGGCCTTGTTCAGCTGGCTCTGTAATTTGCCTGTATTACATTCAGGCTTTCCTAGCTATAGCTGCCATAACGATCAACTTTTTCAGGTGTTGCAAGCTGCAGATCTAGGGTGGGAGAGGTATTTGAAAAGAATAAGCTCACACCTTCTCCTCTAGTCTAGACCAGGCACTTTGCAGCAACCCAGTGCAACCTAATACATCCAGTGCAAGGAGCAAATTGCCTGTTAGGATCAGCCCTGTACACCGACACACAGCTCTGCAGCACTAACATCCCTACACACAAAAAAGAAAAAGAGCAGAAACAAACACCAGTGCAACCAAGGAAAGGTGCTTTTTTTTTTCCCTCACCTTTTTCTTCCCCACCCCAGGCTAATTCAATGGCAACATAATCAATCACCCTGGAAGCTCAGTATGCTTTTCACAGAAAGTCGTGCTGCACATTGTGGCTGCCCCCCTAATCACAGGTGACATAGTGGGAAGGGACTCATGTCGTCCATGAACACCCTTACAACAGAAAGATCAGGCATGCTAGCAATGAGCTGGGAGTCCTTTCTGCATCTCTGTGACATTTTCATCACCATAACTGGCCACGGGTAGAATATCCCAGGAAGCAAACCCTAAAAATAACTTCTTACAACAAGTCAGCCAGTCCCCCAGTAAAAGGGGAGGGAACATTGCTTATACATGGTTGGCGCAATTCGGTTATTACGAGAGGGACAACGAATGCTCAGGCTAACAGGAGAGGCAGAGAGGAAACAGAGGAGAAAAAGTAGGTGGTGAATCATACACCAATTTCTCCTGCATCACCAATGCCTGTCAATATGAGATGCTTTCCCAAGTGGAAATAAAGAAAATGAAGTAGAAACCCAAAACCATGTCTGCCCAAAATACATTTAAATGCAGTGAAGGAGGGAGCCTTGCTTGCTAAGCAGAAGAGTGAAAAGCAGTGTGCACTCTCCCCAGCTGTAGCCACCTTTATGGAAGGTCCTGTGGGGCCCTCTCCAGCTCTAGCTGATGGAGCTCCAGGCATTCCAGAACATCCCTGTGGGAAGGCATCACGCTTCCCAGCTACTTAACCACAGAAACCACGGAGGACTTCCTTCACCAGAATATCTTCAAAAACTTGTGGTTGGGGAACGAGTGAGCAATCCTACAAGGGCTCCCAGGCATGACTGACACCCAGGCAGTCTTTCAAACGGTTTCTGCACAATGGAGAAGCAGAGGGGCAGGGGAAGAGCAGAACAGCCAGCCATCCACTCCTCAGCCACATGCTCAAAGCCATACAGTCCCTGGTCAGCCTCTGTGACATGCACTTGAAGGGCTGCAACCATTGCAGAGCTCACCCTCAGACAGTGCATCTGCCCCAGGTGCAGCAGGGCTACTGCAGCACATGTCCCCTCTCCTCCTCGAACCAAGTTCACCCAGCAGCAGTCCCCAGCCTGCCAGGTACAACACCTGCACAGCTGTGGCACTCCAGCTGACTCTACCTGTGGGCTTCCTACCCAGCATCACAGCATCCCCGTACATCACCAGAATCCTCCCCTTGCACCCACACTCATTGCACTCTGATGGCCCGTGCAATGGAGGAGGACACAGTAAAAAAACTTAAAACTCATGAGGCCCCTGGGCACTTCTGAGTCACATGCAGAAGCTCACAAGCTCTGAATTGTAACAGGACATCCTGTGTGAGAAGGGAGTGTGCAGTAAAGGCATCCTAACAGGATCAGCCTTAAGCAAACACCTGGTTAGACTCTGTGGTAGAGGAGTGAGGAGAGGAAAAGCGTGACAGGATTTTCCAGTTCCAGGGCTGCTGCCCGTTGTGCTTTTCCAGCTCTTGAGCAGCTGGTGCAGACACAGAAAGGAGGGGCTTCTAGCATCACACTGTGCTGCCAATCCCTTTCTCCTCCTCCTCCTGCAAAAAGTCTTTCTGAACAAGTCTCCCTGTGCTGTGGGGAGGATGCAGCCACAACTGCAGACACCAGGCTCCCCTGCGCTCGCTCCCTCTTGATTTACAGAACTTCCCCGCTAACAGCTGCATTGCAGATGAACCCTCTTAAAGTGGACCCGCAGTAAGCGAGAGCTGCTCCGAGGGTGATGCAGCCACGCCGATGACCTCTCCCCCACACACACAGCAAGAACTTGGTCTCAATCACGCTATGCACAGAGGGTCCTGAAGTGCACAGCTTAACAATCAGAAATCCCACCAAGTGAGCTCATTTCCGGACAGGAGCTCCCTTCTTTTCCCTATCAGCTCATCACATCAGGTGCCAGTGGGTTTGGATGAACCAGCTAAATAAATATCAGACTACAGCTGGTTAGAAGACACAGTAACAGTGTGGCAGGGAGGCAGATCTCAGCAGTGCCAAGTCACTGCAATGTAGGATCCAGGAATTCAGAGATGCAGAAGGAAGAATACAAATTCCTCTGGCTCAGTCAAGCTGCATGTTTCCTTGTTCCCAAGCCAGCCCCACCACCTCTTCAGGTGAGGCGAGACCTGAGTTCTGTTTCCAAGATGGGAAAGGAGTTTTAGCTGTGTTTTTCAAATGAGAAAAAACTTCAGCAGTTAATATTTCATGTTGTATCCGGGAGATGAGCAGGCTGAAAAGCCTAGGAAAGCCAAGAAACTTCTTGACCACTTGTGAGGTGATGGGACGGAAAGCTTTTTAAGCCCAGCCTTGAGACTACTGAAAAAACTAAGAGTACATAGCCTCAAAGAGTTAACGAGGCATAATGCACCTCCTTAAAGCTGGGTAACCAGCTCTGCAGCAACATAAACTGCAAGCGGCAGCCAGAGTCACCTGAACTTGTCAGCAATATTTGATAATGGTCATCAAAAAAAGCAAACTACCTTGTTCCTCTTTTTTCACAGCTCTGATGCTGAACTTGGCTGTCTGGAGAAGAAAAACAAGTGTGTTATGAAAGATCGACTCATAGTCTGCTGCTGTTCAAGTGCTTCCCCACAAAGGACAAGCTGACCAACACTTCACTCCTCTACATCATCCTTATTAAGTGCAAGAGCAATTCAGACACACAGAGAAGGCTGTGGATCATTGCTCTGTACTGATCCAGCAACACTGAAAATTTTAATCTGGGCAACTTCATAACAAGCAGCAGATGCAACACAATATCCTAATCTGCAGAGCTAGCGGATTCTAGGCCAGATGACACACAAGTCAAACAAAAATGGGCAGAGCTGGGAGTCACTTTTCAATCCTGCAGTCCAAAAATGAGGAATATTTAAAGTAACACAAGAGCTATGAATCACTACTTTAACTGGCACTGAAGAAGCACATCTATCATGATCGAGCTTTGTGTCTGCACTGGCACCAGTTATAAAATAAAGCTGTGCAACTTCAGCTCTTCTAATCTCTCTGACACAATCTCAACAGAGGGCATTTGATACCCAAAGCTTACATGGAGAGGCTCCGAGGCAGGCAAAATTAAACTTAACAGCATACCAACTCTTTGGGCAAACAACAGAAAGAACTCCTGCTTGGCATCACCAGGCTATACTCTCTATATGCCTCCAAGAACAACCTTCCACCCAGCCCCTGTGGCTTACAAGGGGGCACTAAAGACAACTTCCTTCTTACATATCTATTATTTCATTACCCATGAAATGTTATACGCTTTGACACATGGGAGTATGAGAGAAAAAAAAAATGAAAAGAAAAAACCCAAGATGAACACGGACATTTTCAGAATGGCAGCTGCTCCACTACAGTAGAAATGCTAAGGATATTTGGCAGGCACTGGAGACCAATACAAGAAGAGGTTTAACAAGCTGTTTTCCCTGCAAAAGCTGCCAGGGCACCCATGCTATTTGCAATGTGCATTAGTAAGTGCATCCCAGAGCAAGCACTGGACTATCCCCTCTGAAGTCACACTTCAAGTCAGGTGTATGACATCAGGTCTCTAGCAGCAAGCACAGCAGCAGGATCAACACACACATGTCCAGAGCAGCAGGGAACTTTACCACTGACTATATTCTGCTGCACAGACAAGAAGACCCCTCACTCAGAAGCAAGACCACCAGCGGCAGACCCCTCTGGAGCATGTGGCAGATTAGGAACAAAGCAACAGATTCAGGAAATAATCTCCTTCAAGAGAGAAGTCAGGGCAAAACTCACCTTATTGAGCTACCTTATGCTCATTTCCACCTTTAAAAGAAGAGCACTCAGAGCAAGGAGAAAAAAGGGCACACTAAAGATTTCTAGCTCTTCTCCCTCTTGTTTCACTTCAGACTTCAGGCTGTGTCACACTGCTTCTCCTTTTCTCACTGTTCCCCTGGGATTGAGAAAATCTCCTCCTTCAGAGGAGAGTTGTCTTCAGCATCAAGAAATTACATCTCTCTCTTCACAGCTATCACTTACCATAGTCTACATCAGCTAGCTTACCGGAGATGACACAGTAGCAGCAGAAGATAAAGTACATCCAAATACCGAGTTACTCCACTAGACAACCTGCAGCCTACAACAACTAACTCAGGTCCCTAGAAGAGGAGTGGAAGTGAGGGAAGGGAAAGGAAAGAATCCTTACAACGAGCTTTCAGAACTGGCTTTGGAGCCTTAACATCCTTGCTCTCACTCATGGCTTGTATTCACAGGGGCTTAAAAAGCCCACTGGGATTTGTGCTAGCAGGGAGGTCCTATACTATTCTTTTCCATAGATATTAATGTTTTATTTCCTAAATAAATGCTTTAAGTTGAAGAAGTCCTTCTAAAAAGAAGCTAGTTTTAATTACCACAATTCTAAGTCACTAAGTCTGCAAACATTCCATGCTAGTATGTGTATTGCTGCTCAGAGGCTTGCAGGCACAACCAGACAAACCTTTCCTGAAGCAGCCTGCAAAAACTCACATGGTAACTTGTAGTACTGCAAACAACCAAGTGGTACTACCTTTTGAGCTATGGAGCACTGAGATTCTGGGCACTGAGGGCAGAGACCCCCGCACCGGTGCCCCACTCCCCAGCCAACTGCAAATCACTAATTCTTCTAGTCCTTGTAACAGTCAACCACCACAAAGGAGTCTGCAACACGTGGCGGTGGCAGGACTGCCCTCAGACTCCAGTGGAGGGCAG
Organism: Pterocles orientalis; assembly: GCA_011057875.1. NCBI lineage: Eukaryota > Metazoa > Chordata > Aves > Pterocliformes > Pteroclidae > Pterocles > Pterocles orientalis. The sequence goes on along the minus strand of WKFP01014124.1, from coordinate 346,012 downwards.
ACTGCCGAAGCCTAGCCCCTCTCACGCACCACCTGCCCACCACCCAGGCCTTTCCCACCATGCTATCAGCTCTGATAGGCAGGGACACCACCGCAGCTCTGGGAAGGGAAACCAGAAAAGCAGTATGCAGGGGCAAGACCAGCACTAGCCTTAATAGTGCTGACATAGTTTTGCATCAGACATTTTCAATGACAACAGCCATGAATTATCGATAACACCAGTGCAGGCTGGTTAGCTTCATGTTCGATAGTCTGAAACCTGCAGGCAACACCGAAACTTGATTATTTGCAACAACTCTCATGTGGAAAAGCTCTAAGCACGAGGCAGAGAACTCGAGTTATTTGTGGGTATAGGGAATAGGATAAAAGGATGAAAAAAGAGATGTAAATCCATCCGATTTACCCAGTGAAAGCAGGCTGCATTCATCCCCTCTTCAAAGAGAAAATCTATCAGAGCAGTATTGCCCAGACTTTAGACTGGAGGAGGAATGCCAGTCCGCATTCCCCATCACCATCCCAGTGACTACAGGAGGGTGAGCCTGGTATTTCTCACTAGGATGCTGTCCTTCGTTAATACATCATCACCCGCCCTCCTCCTCCTCCTCCCCTCCTATGAGAAAGTTTAATCCTGTGGCTCACACACATCTGGTAAATTTTTCAGTCCCTGTTTGCCACTATCATCATGGCAACAGCCCCTAGAGATAACCCAGCAGCGCTGCCACAGCAAGCAGAATGCTGCTCCCTGCCTTCTGTGCCACTTAGCCTTTGGCTCAGTAGCCCCACAAAGAGCTATGCCTGCTCCCAGGCTTGTCTTAGTGAGCACTTTCCTTCCCTAGAGATATGTTTGGATTAATTTTGTTTTTCTTTTAAATTGACTGTGTCTTAATTTCCACAATGCCTACTCTCTTCTCCAAGACAGCTCTCAGCTCAATTTTTGACATTCCAACAGATTCACACCAACGCCACAACTGCAAAGAGAGATGCAACATTTGCTGCCCTGGAGAAAAAGAAGTGTTTAATAGCCAAATCGCCTGTGCCTTCTAGCAAAAAGATTAGCTAGCACCCTTCTCAGAAGCAGGACGTTAACCTGGACTTGTCCCAGTGTCACTGCTAAGCAGACTCCAGCCATGGAAAAGTCAAGACAGCCCAGGGCTGCAGGTGCCTGGATGATGGCTAACTCAAGTTGAGAACTTTGGACTGAAGCAGCAGGACAGCAGGTCACCACTTCGGAGAGGTACGTAACTCATGCTCTCAGGAACATAAGTGCTGAGAGTATAGTATCACATCTATACACACACACGCACACACACACAAATTCTCTGAAAGGTCATCACATTTACTCAACTCACATTTCAGAGATGGTGAATTCTCCTTCTGAGCAGAGTGAAATCGATCCCAACACTAGGAATAAAGCCACCATTCTCTCTTCCTTCCCTGACCCCATCATAGAAAGGGAAAACACAACATTAACCACCTCTCCTTACATCTCTGAATTATTCTGAGAGTCTTCAGTAATCAGCCACTTGCACCAACCACCATCTTCCCCAGTCTGGTCATCTAACAGGTGGGAGCAACAAGAATCCTGCAATATTCAGCATTTAGCATTATTAAGGGATATTTTCAAAGCATTACAGATTAATGCAATTACTGGTTAAAGTAACCAATCCATGTGAGTCAAACGTACACTCAAAACAAATCCAAAATTAAAACAGAAAGGGAGCTGAAGAGTAACATGTGGAAAAAACTATGAGGAATCAAAATACAACAGCTATAGACTCAGTTTCCCCAGAGAGCTAAATCCGTGGCCCACTGATCTTCAGCTACTCCCAGTGTTCAAAAAGCTGATTTATAAGATACTGACAGCCCATTTCATCAGAAGTGTTCAGCTACTGTTCTCCAAAAATCATGTAGGCAGCAATACCAGAATGCTTGGGGAGCCATAACAGAAGCATATGGTGATATTTAAATAGACAGTAAATTTAAGAAGGTACAAAAAGGAACCTGAGGTCAGCATAGCTCATAGGACCCCACATTCTGAATGATTAAGCTTATTGTTGTAGGGGCCAGCAGGAACTACAGATGTTCCAGTTACAGCTTGACATTTCTCCCACACACTAAAAAACCTAGTGAGCACCTCAAAATTTTAAGTGCACATTTGCCCATCAGCTGTCAATGCACCTCTGTTTTCCCCAAGACGACAACTATGAGCACTGACATCACTTCTGTTGCAGGCAAACACAAAATGAGGTGAGATACTCCACATTTCTTTCTAAAGCATTCAAGGCTTCTTTCCTGAGCTGGTGATCCTGGTGCCAGCTGATATTGTCCTCTTGCCCTAGCCAAGCCAACAGCAATAGCTCACTCTATAGACAAACACTGGCAAATTAACATTTTTTTGTAAAGTCTGTTATCTTGGTGAAAATCAGGTTTCAAGAACAGAGGAAAGGAAAAGAAACACCTGAAACACCAAAACAGGTGATACACTAGAATTAATTAATAGGGGTTGATACCCTGGTTGTCAGGGTTGTGAAGCAGGTACACAGTGCTCACAGGTGACACAGTGGAGAGAGATTTTTATATTAGCATGCTTCCCTTTTAAAAATTCTCTCCACTGAATTTGCAGGGCCAGAAAAACTGTAATACTTCCAGGGCATGGAAGAGAACAAAAAGATTGTTACAGTCCTCTCTTACAACAGTGGCATTAACCCACAACTGGGGGGGTCGGTGGGGAGCATTTTTCAGAAATTTCTTTATGATCCACAGATGAGTTCGCCTCTAGCAGCGATGGTTTCAGCACCGACCAGAGAAGGAATACATTTGAAGGCAGCAAAATTTCCACACTACACCCCAAAACCAACAAAAAACCCCCATAGCTTTTGCACTGCATCCTTCTTGCAAGAAATTTAAACAGTTCTCCCTGCCCCAAGTATCTACAGTGTGCTCTACAACCTGCTTTTCATTGGAGGGACACCTGGAAATATTTCAATTGTGGCTCGTGGATCAGAGTAAACGCTCTAGAGCCAAGGGCTTCAGGACACGTGCAGGAGTTAAGTATCATCACACCTCTGCCATACACAAATCCAGTTTATATTGGGAAAACAAGAAACCCGACTCTCTCGCCAAGCCCCTTTCTCCAACCTCACACAGAAGCAGTCGGAACTCCTGCCCAATCTGTGTGCCCACTGCCCCCCCTCCTCATTGTTAATGCTGGAAATTTAATACTCAATGTGACCACTGAGAAGACAGACACGAGCTGAAATCCTGTCTGCTCTGTTCCAGCTCCTTTATAAAATATACAGCGTAAACTGAGAGGCAACCTGGGGTAACCCCGGCCATCACTGACATCCACAGCAGGAGGAAGCCAGCTTCTGGCCATAGGGAGCCACACCAAAAGCAAGGTTTCCACCACTCACCACCCCACCGATCTCTGCCAGCTGTCATACCAAGGTGTTCTCCTGCCTGTATCAATGTGTTGGGGTGGGCGAAAAGCCAGGCTGACCCTCAACAGATCCCCCCACAAGCTTCCAGTCCCAGCCCCTCTTCCAAGGTGAACGTCCCTGCTTTTACACATAACCCTCCTGTTCTCCAAACACCTCTCCCAGTGAATTTCCCCTAGTGACATACACCACTCGAACCCATCTTCCCCTAAGCAGGGCTGCAGGCAAAGGCGAAGAGGAAGAGGAGGGGGAGGTAGGCTGCTGGCGGGAGGCAGAGGGCTGCAGTTTCCGACATCAGCAGAGCAGCCCCCCCGCCACTCCCCACCACACGCATGTGTGCTGCGGTGCAGAGCGGAGAGTTCACCCACTCGCTATCAACCCACCCACCCCACCAGCCGATTCCTCCCCTGCAGCCCCCTTCCCGCAGCGCCCAGCCCCTTATGTTCACCCTGCCAGGCAGCCCCCAGCCTCGCATATTGCTCGGCGGCGGAAGGGGGGGGGGCGGAGTTGTGCAGCATTCTTTGCTCTGCTCCCCACATCCTTCCGCGTGTGCAAGGACCTCCAAAAAAATCCCCAGCTGTCACTGTGGTTGATCTCCTATGTATGTTCCCTAATCACAGCATCTCCCAGACTCTTCGAAGGCAGCAGCGGGGAGGAAGAGGAGGAGGTGCAGGTGGGCACAGGGAAGCTCTTCAGGCTCAGCCCATGGCCCACCCTGCAGGAAGGGCAGCTCCTCTCCCACACTGAATGCCCAGACCTGATTTGGCTGCTCAGCAAGTACAGCTGAGCACACACTGTTTGATTTGCTGTCCTCTTCAAGAAAGGACATTTGTCTCCAACCTACAAACACAGGCACACACAGAGGACACCTACAACAGGACATTTCTACATGAGTTCAGATTTGCACTTTAGATGTCTGCGATCGGTATGCTGGGCTTTCCTTGTTTTCACACAGAGCGGATCTGCCAGGCTGCAGTGCACCACCGCTGCGTGCGCCTCATTCAAGTGGGTGTGCTGTAGCCCAGAGGGGACTCTAAACCTGGCAGCCACCAGAGCGCTCCGAGAGAGTCCTAACTCAAATGTGGGCTGAGAACATTTACAGAGCAGATCAAGAGAGAGGTTAGGGACTGATGCTGTGAAACTTCCTCTGCAGCATTCAAGCTCATGTTTTTTCAGCATCCAGGGAAACTACTGACTTCTCCAACAAAAAATACTGTAAAGCCCAAATCAACAACTACTGTGGAACCGAAAGTCTGGACAAGAGAGGTGTGTGAAAAAAAGCAGAGTTGAAAATGTAAAGAAAGAGCTTTTCTCCTGGTGGGATTTGATACACAGAAGTAATTCCCTGCTCCTCCCATAATCCACATAATCTCCTACAGGAACAACAAAATAACTGGGAAGACTGCAAATTTTGATCTCATTTACAAATTTGGAAAGACAGAGAGCACGGAGAGAATCCACCTCTATTCTACAGGCAAGAGCAAAGCCACAGTAAGGAGAAAACAGTGAAGCGGTCTAACTTCCAAGATGGCTGTTTTTCATTTTTTCATCGAGATGTCACTTGCAAGAGTTGAAAAATACAGATTTTCAGCAGCAAATGAAATTTAACAACAGATGTAATGCACAGAGATTTCTTCCCCCTCACCTGAAAAATAAGAGCCAAAAATCCTACACACGGTGGTAGGATCACTCTATACTACTTGGAATAAACAACACCTTAAAAATTATCACAGGATGTAGATCTGTCTACCTCTTTCCAGTGCAGGACTACCTCTTAAAGTATAAACTGGAGAGTCAAATCCTGGGTATTTCCCTCGTGCTACTAAAGCTACTGTTTCTCACTCAATCCTTTTGATCACTGCAAGCATTTTTACTTTATTTGAACTTCACTGCTCCCAGGAACTGTAGCACTACTTGCTATGAATTTTCATGTTCAGAAAGTATCCTGGTGACACCCATAAGACAACTTCCAAAAAATTACAGTTATTACTTCCCTCTCTCTGTAGCTCTGGTAAAGGCCTCTGCATTCGATCCTTTCGGAATTTCAGATGACTGAAGCACTGTATTCCCCCCATGTGTAATAACCACTGCTCTTATGTCAGCTGAACGCCAAGGTGAAGTCTGTTTCTCCTCCCTTTCCACAAGCATTTGGGCCCTACTTAGCATGAAAGTTCTCAGCATACTCTTCACTGGGCAGTCTGGAGCATCAACACAATATGCATAATAGCAAATACATCATTAAAGCTGAAATACGAATTTTAACCCAGACCAGGTCTTACTGACACAATTTCTTTTAAAAGAGAGAGCAGGCATACAAAAATCATAGACAATAGAGAAACAGACTCTCCTCTCAACATCTGCCTTCGTATTTTACAAAGGGTGTAGCCTACTATACTGAAGTCATTAGGAGCGCCCTTCAAGGACCAGCAACACATTCATCCTCCTTGCTTTCAGAGAGAAGACCTGTAGCAATACCCTGCCTTTGCAACTCTTCAGTGCTTTAAGAAAACACTTTGCTAAACATGTCAATACAGAACCCTTTAAATGCATACAATTCACTCTGAAGTGCTCCTCTTCCTCCTCTTCACCTACCTACAGCAAGCTATTCAGCACTTCCCAGACAGCTATCTAGTATTTCTTCATCAAGAGTCTTGAAAAATAAAGGTAACTAAGTACTGTGGAAGCAGAGCAAGGCTTTGTTACCATTTCCCTGGCAATAACGAAGGGAAGCACTACAGCAGGAAAAACTTCTGTGAAGCAGCAATGGGCTATACATACTTCTTAGCAGCAGTAAGACACTGGCTTGTGAAGCAGCAATTACTACATCAGGTATCTATACAGGCTCAAATTCTGCTAGAGAAGGTAAAAGCATTAAATGTAGCTATGCTTCAGCTGGAGAGGGGCAGGGTGAGGGAATATTCTGGTGCTGTGACCAAGCCTAAAAGAAAACCATCAATGCGGGAGGCAGGTCAGGAGGGTGGGTTAACCTGCACAGCAGACAGGCACACAGTCGGGTGTGCAGGAGAGCCTTGCACACACATATGGCTGGGCAAAGACACGGCCTCCCCAGGGAGAAGTGCCAGCTCGGAGAAAGGAAGCATCAGGCAACACAGATCCAGGATACTGCAGAATTAATGCCGTAATTCTTCTCCTGTGGGAGATGGCTTTCTAAAATGCCTTTCCTTGAGACTTTCACTTTCAGGTTGCCGAATCAAATGTCCCTAATCACTGATTCACAGCTGCAGTGTCTAAATAGCATTCATTTTTCCTTCAGTGCTTTAAAGACCTATTCCAAGGTGAATTCACTAAGTTCCTATCAAAATATTCAGTCCTTTTTTGTACTAACTACTTGAGCTATCAGCAAACACAGCTGCAATAACTGAGGAACCTATATATTCAGCTGAAGTCACCATCCACTTTTCAATGTAAATGCACATTCTTTAGTCCTCAGATAGACTTCAGTGAAACCTGATCAGTCTCTTGTTTCTGATATTCTTCTGTACCAGCAGAAGCATCCATCTCCTTTCTTGGCTATCCCCACACTTGCCCTCTATCTAACCAATACCTTTGTAAGTAAATCATTACCAGCCGCCTTGAGTTATGAAGTTGAAGATTAGGCTAGTATCCCCAATGTATTTTATTTATAGGAAGGTATGAAATCTAGAAGTAAGTAGTACATCAAAACATGGCCTGTATTCATCCAAACTTATTTTTCTTACTTGCTGGGTCATAAAACTGTCATCACCTTAATACGAAAAACAATTAGAATCTATATATTGCTCCCTCTGTAACTCATTAGGTGCCCAAACACTTATGAAGTGACTCAATCAGTTCTTCTGCTACTTTTGGACTTCTGCTAATAAGTTTATGAACTTTGTTTCATCTCTCTTCATCCTGCTCTTCCTCATTTTTCTTATCTGTAGAGTTAACTTAATACCACCTCCTTTGTAACAAAATGGTTTCTCATTTGCAATTGTTGATCAAGCTATCCTCTTCCTTCTCCAAGAAGGCTTGTGTCCACTAGCATCTGAGAAGATGGCTCTCCCGGGCTTTAGTGCTCGCTACAGGACGGAAGAGGAACCCTACAGAGTGAACACGACATTAATGGCCATCAGCAAAGCAAAGCCACTCTTTGCACCTCTCCCATTTTACACTGAACTGATTTTGAACTCAAGAGATTGGATATTCCACCTACATCAGTGGGCACTATCACCTGACCATAGAGGGGACACCAATTCTCTCAGGATCTGCAGCCACCTCCTAAACAATCTAGGGCTCCACTGGTTGGTCCCCTATACGTTTTCACTCAGGCTAAATCCCGAAACAACACATTATCACACGTGCTTATTTCCACAAGTCTGGGGCCAGGCAGGGGGGAATCAACCTTTATGGCATGACACTCTCTACTTCTGACATTACTCTGTGCAAACTACAGTAATCAGAAATTTTTCACCATTCTTCAAGCCATCTTCTGCTCACACTTCATATTCTGGCAAAACAGAGAACACATATTCTATTTTCTCTTTCATAGGGATGAGGCAAAACATTCTTTGCTTCTAAATCATTTATCAAGATCATTTGCCTCCTCCTCCTGCTTTTTTTTTTCATTTCTCAGTCAACCCCCCTACTAAGCCATCTATTCAGCTAGCAAGACCATCAAGAGCCTAATACATTAATTCCGTCAAATCTGAAAGGCTTCCAAGGACTTAGATCTTGTCTCACTCATCTCCTTGAGAAACAGTTGCCTTTGGCATCTCAACTTGTTGCACCCTCTGCTTTCAGAATCTTCTACCACAGTTCAGCTTTTCTCATTCTCCTCCTCATCCACCCCACCTGCAAAGCAACTCTAATCCCTGTAAGGGGATTCCCTGCACACTCGAAGATACATATTCCCTGCATACTACAATGTACACTACACTTGGAAAGCAGAAGACCAACAGCTTGCTGGGGGGGAGATTTTTTTTCTCTTTTCATAAGACTACAGGTTTCAGGTTTTGGAAGTCTCCAGGACTAACAAAGGCAAAAAATACTTTCTTAATTTGTTGAGAAATCAAATTCACAAGATTTTTTCCATCCAACCTACTTCTGCCTTTGCAGGCACGCTTGTTAGTTTCAAAACACATCACATTTAACTACAGCATGAAACGAGCAAGGCATGTAGCATCTATTCCTTAAAAAAAAAAAATCATCACACCTGTTCTGGTAAGAGAGATCTCCTAGGCAGAAAAGGTATTCAGCAAAGTCAGTCTGCAACACTTCTCTTTATTATGAGTAATCAGTACACACATACTCGTGGATAAATCTTCTATAAACACGCCTCTAACTCAGCTTGCAAAAGAAAGATCTCAAAAAGAAAAAAGACAATATCACAGAATATCCAATTCCAGATACGGGAATTTTTCTATCATCCTACACTACCTCCATTCAATCTCCTCTTTGAAACACAACTCAATTATTTTGTAATGCTGAAATAATGACTGAGACAAGCAACTTCAGATCCCTTGAACTTATTACAGCTTCAACCCTATTAAAGTATTTTCTACTAATAAAAGGAAGAAGGATAGATAAAGACACTAACCTCTGGCAGACAGTTTTTTGGTGTTGATTATTTTTGCAGCATATTCCTGTGATGAACTTTTCTTTACACATCTGCGGACCACAGAGAAGGCTCCCCTAGAAGGAAAAATAAAGAGAGTAGGAGCTGTGAAACTGAACATGAGAACACAATAGCAGCAATTTCTATCCCCACAGCAGACCAGAGTAAGATAGGGCAAAACACATACAGAGGAGGGAAACAACACATGAGAATCCAATGAACAGTGTGCGCTGTCTGATCAGCAAATAAAAGCTAGCCTATATGGTACTCAAGCCCCCTCACAGACAGCCCAGTAAGAAGAGCACACTGCGCACAGAGAGAGATCACACCGGCAAAGCAGCAGGACATGAAGGGACTGATGAATGGGAGACAAGCAGCACAGAAGGATGCTGCAAACGCTAGCCTTTAAGTCCATCTCCTGACGACAGTACCCCCAGCAGTTATATTAGACAAGCAGGACTCATTTCTCCCATGTTCAAGTGCCAGCTCGGTCACAAAATTGCTGCAACACTGTGCAGAAGTTCCTAGCTCTCTTACACTTGTCTACCCACCTGCAAAACAGGGATAAGCATGTACCTATTAATGAAGCGAGTAGGAATTTACAAGGCTTTGTACATTTTTCTCAAGCTAGAACTATTTACATTATTACAACTATTCCAAAGAGACTCCGAGAGAAGAGGTCTAAGAGGGAAGAACAATTTCTGTGAAGAAAAAAGAGATAATACAACAGACACCAAGGTTAAAAGATGAGCACTCAGAATCTACAGGACTATGCAGATGAGCGCTTGAAAGCAGTTCCCTCTTTTTTTTTTTTTGTTTAAAAAAAAAACAAACCACAACAAAACAGGGTGGGAAAAGAATCACAACTGGCTTTACGGGAAAGATCTGAAAAGGGGAAAAGGTCAAATAACAGAAAACCTGCAGAAAATTCCAAGTCCTTCAGACGAGGAACACGAACTCGTGTCTACACACAAATGTACAAATTAAAGTACAAGAAAGGGGAACAGAAGCTGCACAAGGACCCCACAAGACAGTCAGCCCTACTGTGAGCCTAAAATAGCTTAAAGACTCCTGATACTGCAGTCCTGTCCTTTTCTCCCCTTCCTCAACCTCTACATACAAACCACAAAGCAGCAAGGTGAGCACCAGTACTGGGGCTTGGTGACACACAGC
>WKFP01014124.1:130490-326864 GCA_011057875.1 Pterocles orientalis | reverse complement strand
TGAAAGCAGTTCCCTCTTTTTTTTTTTGTATAAAAAAAAAAAACACAACAAAACAGGGTGGGAAAAGAATCACAACTGGCTTTACGGGAAAGATCTGAAAAGGGGAAAAGGCCAAATAACAGAAAACCTGCAGAAAATTCCAAGTCCTTCAGACGAGGAACACGAACTCGTGTCTACACACAAATGTACAAATTAAAGTACAAGAAAGGGGAACAGAAGCTGCACAAGGACCCCACAAGACAGTCAGCCCTACTGCGAGCCTAAAATAGCTTAAAGACTCCTGATACTGCAGTCCTGTCCTTTTCTCCCCTTCCTCAACCTCTACATACAAACCACAAAGCAGCAAGGTGAGCACCAGTACTGGGGCTTGGTGACACACAGCTGCAGTAGTGTGGGGAGGGACAGGGACACTAGGTTGGAGAGAAGAGATGCAGCAGAGCCCAGCAGTTGGTGCAGGAAGGGAGGGAGCAGGAGAGCAGCAGCACCCAGGAAAGCACTGTCTCCATAATCCTACCCTGGCCGTTGCTACGCTGCTTTCCCGTCCCACAGGGAACCCCTGCAAAGCCCCGTCCTAGGGTGCAGCAGCAGGTCTGCCAATGCAGGGACAAGTGCGGAGAGAGGGAAGGACCCACGCAGTGCAGCAGCACCTGGTCCTTTCACAGGGACAAGGAAGTGGGGACTGAAGCATCGCAGAGCGGTAGTAGCAGTGCCGCGTCCCAGCGCAGGAACAGCCCAAGGGAACAGCGATGTGTAGCGGGGAGACACTGCGGGGAGAAGGCGGCAACCTGGTCCCGAGAAGGGCAAGGGGGGGACGAGAGGAAGTTCCGGGGTGCAACAGGAGCGCGCAGCCCGAGGCGGGCTGCGGGGACACCCCATCCCGCGGCGGGTACAGCCCAGGGGCGCAGGAACACCTTCCCCTCTAGCGACGACGCCGCTGGGGTAGCCGGGGAGTTGGAGAGCAGGATTACAGCGCAGCAGCAGCTAATCCTCCTCCGGCTCCCGGGAGAGCCAGGCTGCCAGCACTGGGCTCCCCGCAGCGCCCGCGGGTCCGGGGCGGGCAGCGGGGCGCGGCGCGGGGCGCGCAGCGGGCTCCGTACTTGCCAAGCTCCTCGTAGAGCTGGTACTCGTCGGTGAAGCGGGTGCACGTTGCCGTGGTGGCCATGTTCGGGCTGCGGGAGGCTCAGCGCCGCTGGGGCATGGGGCAGGGCGGCCAGGACGGGCCGGGCGGGCGCGCTGCTCAGCGGCCTCCCTGCGGGCTCGGCGGGGCGGCGCGGGCTCCCCCCGCACCCGGCTCAGCGCTTCCCCACTCCGCCGCTGCACAGTCACCGCTCACCGGGGAGGGGAAGGAGGCTGAGCCTGGCCAGCACCGCGAGAACTGGCTCGGAGACACCCCGCGCCGGCCCCCTCCCTCCGCCCCTCCGCCGGCCCCGGCCCGCCGCGGGGTGTGGCCGCCGGGGGCGCTCCCGGGGCGCCCGCAGCGCCGCCGCCCGCGCGGGGGGCTGCAGCCGGGGCGCGGCCGCCTCCCCCTACCCGCGGCCGCCGGAGCAGGCACTGCAGTCGGCGCCCCCGCCCCCGCGCTTGGGGGGCGGGCAGACTGCGGCGGGCTCGCCCCCTACCCGCGTCGTTCCGCTGCGGTCCGCTGGCGGCTGGGAGGCTGCAGGGCCCGGAGGGGGTTCCTGGCCCGGCGCACCGGGGGGGTCTTTCTCTGGCTTCCCCCCACGGGGGCGCCGGGCCGGGGCCGCAGCCGCAGCGCCCGGGGCGGGGAGAGCCGCGGCCGGATAAACTTCCTGCGTGTGGCGGGAGGACAGAGAGGTGGGGGGGCCGCCGCCTTCCCCGGGGCGCACGTCAGCCGGGCTGGCAGCGCCGGGCCACCCGGCCCGTGTCTGCCCCGGCCCGCGACCTACCGCCCCGCAGGCAGCACCGCCCGGCTCGGTCCCTGCTGTGGCCGGCGGAGGAGGAGGCGCGGGGAGGAAGAAGAGGCAGGTCCCGGCCGCTGCCGTCCGCCCTGGCCGCAGCCTAGGGCCACCGCCCATCGCAGGGGACCTGTCACCCCGCGCTGCCCCCCGCGAGAGGGGGAAGCAGAGCCCCAGCTCCTCTCCGTGATCCATCGCAAAGTTGGGCCCGGCGCCCTCCCTGGCAGCGCTGCCCGACCTTGGGGGATGCGTGTGGGAGTCCTCGAAGAAATGAACCATCTGGCGCAGGGGTACAGTGGTAACACGCAAAATGTCTTGAAACTTCTAAAGAACGAGTCCCGGCATTCACACACAGGTATGGTTTATGGTGACAGGACTCGGATGCAGAAGGCAAACAGAAATCGTCAGTCACCAACTGCAAAAGAAAACAAACCAGCCTCTGTTCTGTCGTCTCCCATAGCATACCATCTGAGAGCGCTCTCTGCAGTGCCTTTATAAGCAAGTTCATTTTCACCTTTTACTTAAGTGCGTCTGTCTCTGTCTGCACAATTGCCAAATCTGCTTAATATGCATATTTATATAGGGCAGTCGCTGACCAGTCAGAGAGAGAGAAGGACTGCTCGGCCTCTCTGTGCAGCTGGGAGCGCGAGCCGTGTTAAGAACGTACAGAGAGACAGATGAGCATACCATAAGCCAGGAGCGGCATTAAACTGATCTGAAAATGAAAAGTACCATGCATTACTGCTCTGTGACTAGACTAGGAAATGGTTGTGATATTCAATCACATGAAAAGCAATGACAGCAGCCACCAGCATATCCCCCTGCTCCACTCCCCATCTCCAGGTTAAGTGCAGCCAGCCCAGTGCCGCAAAGTCTACACCTAAGTAATGCAGTGCGCAAAAATTCACCCAGTCTATGCAGTAAGTAGACAGCAAAAGTAGGACAGTATAACAGTAGCATTACAACAAAGCAGTACTTGTAGAAGGTGATTACGAAACAACACCATTCTGCCTCTATCACCATGCCAGCATTTAAACCTGGAAACCTGCTGATGCAGCAGAATAATTCAGAGAACCAACAAATGATCTAACAGGTGCCAGTCAGTAAATCTGCCTCCTGCTGGGCTAAAACATCTCCAACAGCCTCATTCAGTGATCTACCAGTTTCTCTAACAGCTACAAGAGTTGAAGACAAGGAGGAAAGCAGTCTGACAAGCCACAGTCCTTACCGAAGGAATTGGCTCGTGTAACACGAAACTCAAGTGGGAGATTCTAGATGCAGTGGTGGGCAATGTTGCTGATGTACAACCTGCACTGCACAGCCACCATCCAAAAGGAAATTAGGTGTTCTCTGTGCAGGTAAGGCGAGCTGTTAAGCTTGTGCTGTAGTTGCTTTAGCTATTTTAGGCAAGATATATGGAACCTATTCCCCCGTGTTAAAATGGCCAGAGCAACTCTGTTCTGCTCTTTGTTCCTCAACACAAAACCCAAGGGTGAATGTTTAAGACCAAATTTCAGCACGTTGTGCTGAATGAGCACCTGGAAGGAGAGAATCTAACTTTTGTGCATTTGTCCTGTGTTCCTACGAACCAAGGAAAGATGATGAAGATGCAAAGGGGTGCAAGCCACAACAAATCAATACAACAACAGGAGAGGTTTACTTAAAGCTGTGTGTCAAACTGAGTGAGATACTGCAGTTGAAAACTTTTTTAACTGGACTCAAGGACTGTTCTGTGCCCTACACAAAGCACACCATAAAATTTAAGAAGCCCTGAATGCAATGGTCTGATAAAAATACATGAGGAACGTAAAAAGAGGGAGACAGAAGAGGAACTTTCTCATCTTCAACTGTTAAAGGAAAACTGAGATCTGGAAAATCAGAAAGGGAACAGAGAAGCAAGTGTAGAAAGAAAAGCTAACCATGTGTTATGCGTAGCAAGTGCTACAGAAACAGATTGCTAACTGAGAAACTTGTGTTAAGCAAGAAGTGGGATATAAATTGAGTGACAGACTTGATTAAGCCAAGTACTGAGTGGGAGACTAAATTATGGGCGTAGAATTTTCAAAAGGAATGTAGACAAAATGAAGCAGGAGATGGGGTGGCAATATGGATAAGAGAGTATTGTGTCAACAGAAAGAAATATTGATCTTCTGGCTGACATAGCAGTCTACTTTTACTGCGAGTAAAATCGCAGTGAGTGAACCTTGAACAGTGCCTAGGCAGAATAATGTAGTGGGGACCAGAAACTATCTAAACAGTAAGAAATTATTTTGAGAGAGCCTGCGCGCTAGTAGTGGATTCTGACCTCAGCTATGCAGGATTGAAATCTGAAAGTAATGCCTTGCATTTAGTATTAGCCAGCTGCAGATTTCACATTAGCAGAGTAGCAGTTTTGGTCTCCATCTTTTGAAGTAGCACAGGTTGGCTTATACAGTACACTGAACTGTCAGGGATCTGTCAGGGATTAATCTGATTTTAATAACTGGAGCTGAGTAAGAGACACTAAAGAAAGTAAGTAAAATGCAAACGATTTAATTCAAAGCCCATGGGTGTAAATGGACATTTCCTCTGATGTTAATGGACTTCGGATCAGGCCCCATCTGTCCATGGAGCATAAGGTCAGCCTTGGTATGTTGAAGAATGTCTGTGGGAAGGCAATAACACAAAAGCTTTGGTCTTCAGGGAAGCAGAATGAAGGACTACAAAGTGAGTTCACAGAAATTAACTAGAATTCAGCCCACTGTGAAAAATAGGAAGGATGCTGGAGAAGGTGCATGATAGCGTCTTTCCAGCAAGGTTGAATAAGCCAAAGGGCAGCATGTATCAGTGTGCTGAGTGGAGCAGCGCTGGCTAGTGTCAAATATGAAGAAAGGGTGTTAGCAAAAAAAAAAGACCTGGGAAGGGTAAGAATGGGTGGAGTTAGAAATCAGTCTGGGAGGGTAAAGCCAAGAAGCAAAGAAAAAATAACCAACAAATGAAATGAGTAGGCATATTCTTTAAATAGACATTCTCTAGTTTTCTGCCATTAACTTGGGACCCACAAAGAATCAATATGCCTCTGCTGTCCAGTCTGTTTATGCAGAGTGAGTAACTCTAGGTAGGTCTTACCACTCACATGGCATAAAATAAAGAACATAAAATTTCACCTGCCCTGCTCTTATGGCTTTCTGGAACTACTTCAGTATAGTAACGAATGAAAATACAAAACAAAACACCCAAACCCCTAGAACTGTGTGAAGTATTGCATTGTCTTGAGGAATTTTTTGGCAGGTGAAAGTGGGGAAAATGTTAAAATTCTTAACAATTACTTTGCTTCAGACTCTACAAAGAAAAATGCAGTTACCTAAATCAAGCATCATTTTATCATGGCTGTCCACAGACTCACTGCCATGTACACAGAAGAAAATTTTTGTAGGTGGTTATTCATGTTGGCTATACAATACAACATTCCTTTTTTTTTTTTTTTTTAACTTTAGCAGTTGTTGAGTGTCTACCAGAAAAATCATGTTCCTTTAATGTGCCTGGTTTTTCTCTTCCTTCTCCCAAACTGAGGTTCATTTGTTACCTCTGAAAAATCATGATTCAAATGAGCCTAAGTGGATTTGTAGGTGATAAAAATAAAAGTAGCACGCATAGAAGGAAGGTTGGAAAGAGAGGAACTTTTTAGAGAGTGAATATAAAATTTATATTTGAAATAAATGTTAGAGTTCTGGAGAGAAGCAAACATTAAATTACCTTATTAGTAGAGACTATTCAGCCATCCATCTAGTTTAGTGTTTTGTCTTCAGTAGTGTCCTATTCCAGATGATAAATGTGAGGGAGGGAGAACAGGAGGGGATGAAAGGAAGACAGAGAAGGAGAAGGGAAAGGAATCAAAACAGGCCAATAAAGAGATCTGTACAACTATAACCCACGTGCATACTGTGAGCTACTCAATTAGAGAGTGGCTTTCCTCCTGACCCCAAGCTGGTGATCAAAATACGCCCTGAAGCACAAGTATTGGTAGCCCTTGTAATTTTGATCCTAGCTTGTGTCAGTACATATGCTATTCTGTTTCATGTCAATGCCTAATCCTTTTTGATACTTACTAAGCTATTTAAGTCAATATTATCCCACAGCACTGAGTGTTGCATGTTAATTATATGGCTCATAAAACATATAACCTGATATCATTGCAAATTTGTTCTATTTTAATGTCACTGAATACTCTCTCCTGTTACGAGACAGGGTCAGTAGGTATGCCCAAATGGTCAGCCCTTCTGTACATCTCTACTCCTCAGTGCTGTGGGTCACTACCCCCGGGGGAGTTCAGACAAAGCGTGGGGGAGGGGGAACTGCAGTGCCTGGGTGCCCCCCGGCAGGAACCCCCTGTGTACCCGTTGGAGGACCACCTGGCTCCCCAGCTACCCCAGTGACTCATGGGGACACATGCCTTTTACTGGAACTTTTGCAAGCCGCCTAGACATGGGAGATTTTCCTCTCAGCTTGAAGTGCTTGAGAGTTTGGATTTGAAAAGCACAGGCTAGGTCCTCAACTAGGAAGGGGAAGCATTTGGTACACAGTCAGCTCATTTAGCTGCCATAAGCTCACTCCACCCCGTCTTTTCTCTGGAGCCTTATCCTACCTTTACTGAGGAATCAAAACCAGTTGGTTTATTGACCAATTTCACAGTTGTGTCAGGATCCCGGCACAACTACAAATGATATAGGCAAAGCCTGGTGGAAGATAACACATGCACAGTCTTGAAGAGCTGAGTACTTGACCTGCAGACCCATATGGAAGGGGCTGCAGCGGCCTGATTTTATGTTTCTCATCTCATGAAAATCCAAGACCCTCCAATACTAGCCTGAGCTCTAGGCTAGAAACTGAGTGATCTCCAGAAGAGTAGCCCTTCCAGCTTCCTCTTTGAAGCTTTCTTTGCTAGGGAGACACCACTAAACAATTTCTGAATGCTGAGCTGCAGCCTGTACTGGCTGCTTTCTTAATCGATGAGTTCTGCGAAATATTTATGTTTTTATCATATCTAGGCTATCTTTTTAAGTGTTTCAATAGGACCCTATAGAAAACACCATCAAGGATTAAAGCAATCAGTCAAATGTTCTGAGCAGTAAGAACAATTTCCTCTAGTTCTGTATCTGTAGCGATATTAATAATATTCCATTCAAAGAATGTCATAGAATCATAGAATCAACAAGGTTGGAAAAGACCTCAAGGATCATCAAGTCCAACCCAACACCACCTAACTCACTAAACCATGTCCCTAAGCACCACATCTACACGTTTCTTGAACACCTCCAGGGATGGTGACTCCACCACCTCCCTGGGCAGCCTGTTCCAATGTCTGACCACTCTTTCTGTGGTCACTCTTTCTTTCTAATATCTAGCCTAAACCTTCCCTGGTTCACCTTGAGGTCATTTCCTCTTGTCCTATCACTTGTTACTTTAGAGAAGAGGCCAGCACCCACCTCACTACAACCTCCTTTCAGGTAGTTGTAGAGAGTGATAAGGTCTTCTCTCAGCCTCTACTTCTCTAGACTAAACAACCCCAGCTCCCTCAGCCGCTCCTCATAAGACCTGTGCTCCTGACCCTTGAACAGCTTCGTTGCCCTTCTCTGGACCTGCTCCAGCACCTCAATGTCCTTCTTGTGGTGAGGGGCCCAAAACTGAACACAGGATTCAAGGTGTGGCCTCACCAGTGCCGAGTGCAGGGGCACAATCACTTCCCTTGTCCTGCTGGCCACACTATTTCTGATGCAGGCCAGGATGCTTGTTGGCCTTCTTGGCCACCTGGGCACACTGCTGGCTCATGTTCAGCTGACTGTCAACCAACACCCCTAGGTCTCTCTCTGCTGGGCAGCTTTCCAGCCACTCTCCCCCAAGCCTGTAGCGTTGCAGGGGGTTGTTGTGACCAAAGTGCAGGACCCGGCACTTGGCTTTATCGAGCCTCATACAATTGGCCTCAGCCCATCGGTCCAGCCTGTCCAGGTCCCTCTGCAAAGCCTTCCTACCCTCAAGGAGGTCAATACACCTGCTCAATTTGGTGTCATCAGCAAACTTACTGAGGGAGCACTCAATCCCCTCATCCAGGTCACTGATAAAGATGTGAAACAGGACAGGCCCCAAAACCGATCCCTGGGGAACACCACTGGTGACCGGCCGCCACCTGGACTTAACTCCATTCACCATGACTCTCTGGGCTTGGCCATCCAGCCAGTTTTCAAATTTTCATTCCTGTCTTCTTGAAACTGGCCAATGTCAATCGTTAATCAGGTCAAGAGCAGGGTTTCCCACTATTTATGTGGCAACAAGTTCATGTTCCATGAATTCCTCTAATATTATCCAGTAACAATAACTGATATGTTAAAATCACCATGAGATGAGCTTAGCCTTAAAATGTTTCATGTCTATTGCCAGTCTTGGTGGGTGGACAACAGAGAAGCAGATTTTCCTGGTTCAGCAGAGCACGTGGATAGATCTATGTGTCCAGTGCTGACTGTAGCTTACTACTATCTCTGGATGGCTTGGTGGTCAATGAAGGGTTACTGTGTGGGTACACGATAGTGGAGAAACATCTTGAATGTTCGTTTGAATATGGCAAGCATGGTGGAAAGTCCAGGGGCTATTTTAAGATTCACACTGTTCATTTAAACAAGATTGTGTGACTCAATCACTGTTACATAAAGGATGAACACAGATTTATCCCTATATCTTAGATATCTCCACCACCTTAAAATATTGTATGGTATTATACATTACTGATTATTGAATGAATACTGAAAACGAGTGCCACATCCTGGGGTAGGGTCTCCCTCATCTTTTAAATAAGGTCTCTGTCCAGGGGAAGGCTATTACTGCTAAAAAGATGGCACAAGGACAATCCACATGAGCTGAATGCTGTCTTTCACAGGGTTGAGAAGAACCGGAGCAAGCATGACCTTGCTGCTCTTGGTCACCCATAACCAAAAGGAATGAGAAATGAGCAGTGTGGTTTCTGTGGATCAGTCATTGCCATCTATTGCTACTGCTAAAAACAAGACTTGATTTTAGTGCCAGCTCCAACAAATTTTGTTTCTTCACTTTTCAAAATGGAGCACAGATCACTGTGAAAACCTCCAATTTAACTCTCATCACCAAAGCCATCATTACATTTGGCCATTACTAGCTCTGTTTCTGTTCAACTCAAATTACAGATAAACTTCATATATCTCACACTGTCCGTCTTGCAATTCCTTCCTTTTGTCACCTCAGTTGAATTTATGGTGCAGTCCTTGGGGAGATACTAAATTTTCCCGTAAGTTCTCTGCTAGCTCTTGATTTAAATGGCCATGGATTGTTGTCTTAGAATAAGAGTGCTAGACACCAAACGTACACTGAACTGTACGCAGGCACTTGAGGTTACAAAGAGACCGAATCATTCCTTTGGGCAATCTGCCATCATACAGCATCTTGAAAGATCAGTCTCAAACTGCAGTTCTCTTCAGAACAAGGCATCTGTCTGGTCTTGTTTGGTAACATACTGTGTACATCTGGTACCATGTGATAGACTGATCAGTTTGAACTGCATGAGCTCTCAGATTGTAACACCCTACCAATTAAACATCAAACCAAGACCGGAGTTATTTAGTGCTGTCAAAAAAAAGTGAAAGTTATTTTAAAAAAGCCCAGGGCTTTGCTTTCTTCCAACTTAAATATAAGTTAATAGCATTCTCTAAAGCTTTATTATTTTTGTCAAACTTGTAGTTTGAAAGTTTTGGCTTTTATAAAGAAGCACCCTGTGCTCCTTACCCAAGTGGGGATATGGCATTATAAATATGCAAAATGACAGAATCATCCAGCACTAGGATTCTCAATCCTTTTTTTCCCAAGCGATTACTCCAAATCTGGGAGACCTCACAAGCAACATTTAATCATCACAGCCTCCTGGACCATTATAAACTATGAAGTAGTATACCTCCACACCATAAATGTCACTGCCATAATTGGCATGAACTGGCCTCTCCTGGCAGTCTCAGGAAGCCAACGTTTACAGTGCTTGTGCTTTCCTATCATCACCAGGCAGAAGTCCTTTCAATTTAGGACCAAGGCAGGAAGGGTGTATTTTCACTAACAATGTTAACGGTACAAGTACAGAGGAGTAGGTGCAGAAGCAATCAGTCTCCGAAGTATTTCACCATCACTTTCACCAGCACAAAACTCTCAAATAACAGCTGTTAGCAGAAAATGCTGGTTTTCATTTTTTCACTGCTGAATTCTCCTGGTCCACTGCTTCATCTCCTCAGTTTAAACAGTAACTGTTTAAACATGACCATGACATTTTTAAAGGAGCCTGTAAAACCTCTCTGCTGTAAAACAGCCAGATTAACATTTATGGATAGTTAAAAAAAATAAACACTTTAACCAAAATTGCTTGAATGTTTATGTGAGGGGAGAGATGGCTCACAGGACTCTTCAAAGAACATTGGCAACAATTTCCTACCTTGAGTAAAATAAATTAATTAACACACACATCCTGTTTAACATCAAAAGAAAATCTGGCTCCAAAGAACAATCCAAAGAAGAGGGCCTGTGAGTGTTTACAAACACAGCCTGAGCCAAGAGGGTATTTGGGAACCACAGCAAAGCCTCCACCCAGTAGCTGGACTCTCCAGTTACGCCAGGGTTCTATTCCGCCTGTGTGTGACACACAGAGAACACAGTAAGAAAGAGGGGCCTGATTGTCCAGCCAGAGCAATAAACAAACAGTGGTTTACACTCCCCATTAACAGCCACAAAACCCGTGGGAATAAGTGAAGTAAATCGTGTTTTACAATGAGAGAAGTGAGGCAGAGAGCAGGACAGTGACTCTCAGGTTGCTCCTCCAACATGCACAGATACAGACACTTTCCTACTGATCTTGATTTTGCGTGAAGGTAATGCAGTGGTACCACTCTGAATTAAATGCACAGCTCTTACCAGATTTCTCCCCAAAACTGCGCCTTCAGCACAGAGTGCCATTCACACTTAAAAACTCACTAAATTTTTGTTATGCTCCAGCAACAGTTTTCTGTGGAGTGGCTGTGAATGTTACTGCTTTCTATGCCTCCTTCCAAGTGTACTTTGTTCCTTGTATCTTGTTAATAAAAATAAAATGCAAAAGAAAAAAAGATGGTACTTGACAGGTTAAAAAAATTACACCCAAGATCTGTCAGTTTGGGTTGGGATCCCCATTAAGAATCCACCACACTGGGTCTGCGGTGACACAGACTTCCTGCCTTTGAAGGGCAGGAGGCAAATACACCTGACTGTGTGGAAACACAAATATTTGCACATTCAGAAGCCCTCAAAGTATCTAAAGGAATTTCTATACTGCAGAGGAAGGTATTATTTCCATATTTAATATCCTTATGTTCCATTCAAAAAGCACTAGCAAAAAATACATTGCAACAGCAGAATAAGATGCTAGCTCATGGATGTTTGTTTCTTGAATACTTGCAAATCACACAAGTGTGTGCGAATACATGAATGAGAATTGTGTTTCTAGCCATGAAGATGTGGATAAGGTGACTCATGCTGAGGTGTGCATGCGTACATGCAACTGGATGGTGCATAGCGTATATGTGTGTATGTACTACAGCCCCACAAATGGGAACAAAAGCAGAGAGATACCATAAACTGTGCAAGGATAGTTTAAAGGCCTTTTTACATATATATTCCAAGACAGAAAGAAGTCAGAATATGTAAAGGCCAATGATCCAGAGACAACTAACTTTAAGCTAGCTCCCTACAGCAAAGAAGTATAGGTTATTGCGTGGGTCAGAGAAAGAGTGACAAAGCATTTTATGTTTACAGGAGAAAATAAATGCTGTCGTTACAATTATGGGCCAAACTTCGTTTAACTGTTGGCTCTGAGTGTGTTTGGAAGAGGATGTGTGCTCTGTGATCGCATGCAGCTGTAGCACTGGGCTGTCATTCTCAAGGGAAGAGAAGCCCCTTGTGGAAATCACACCTGCTGGCTGTAAAAAATCTGCAGAACTAACATCTAGCTCAGTTTTGGCATCTGCCTCTGCTCTAGGCGGGCATGGAGGTAGGTGCACGCACAGTCTGGACTGTCCCTGACTCCACTGGATGGCCCCTAAGCCAGGGCTGAGACAGCATTGGCCCAAGAGCTGGGGTAATTAATTTATTGACAAATGAATGATGCCAGCTGAGGACTTGAAAATCCTATCCCTAGCTCACACTTCCCTTCAGCAGGGGGAACAGAGGAGTTAAAAACTTATTTGTATTGCATGTCACTAGAAATGCCATTACATCATGAAACTCAGAAGTTTTACAGGCACACACAAAACTTTTGGAGCTCCCATGTGATTCCATTTCTCTTGCTACAACAGGTTGTTTTGAGGTTAGCTTCATATCATGCCCATATTTTTTTTGTCAACAACTGAGATGTGCTCTAAACCTAAAAATTACCTATTTATTTAAATCTACGTCTTTTGTCTACAGGGTATAATCCTCTTGTTCCCTTGGGATGATATGCACTTCTTGGTAACTGAAACAGTTTCTTCAGCGTTTTCATAAGTATATTTACCAAGACTGAGATCACAAAGGTGGCTGCCTAGATCACAAGTTTTGGGGCACATGGGACTGTCCAGTACAGCTGACAACAGGATTGGTTTACTACGAGTAACATTTGTGCTTTTCTATATATGAAACATTGGGACGGGCAATTTAGAGCTATGATTCCCACTCAGCTGATATGGACATGCAGCCTTCTTATAGATGCCATGCACACTTCATGCATTAAATTTATATTTACTTGCTTGTCTCCGTCCACCTGCTAACAGGCTGAACCTTGCACAAATTTATCTGATTGGCAGAGACTGGGATCTGGCCTCTTGTGTTTTCAACACCTTTCTCCCAACTAAGACTTTGTTAGTTACAAAGTTTATAGCCCGTACAATAGTGTGGCTTCTGTTTGCCCAAAGTCTACGATCCCACCATGTGAGGATGTTATACCCAAAAATATAGCACGCATTGCTCCAGCTTTAGGCTAGTGCACAGACAAGGTCCAGCAACAGTGACATTCAAAATTCAAGTTTCCAGCATACTTTCTCCAAATGCTAGCACAGGCTGACAGTCAACCATGTCCTGCACACACTGGACTTGTGTGCAACCCTCTCCACGTTAGTTGCTTCTGGAACTGTTTTACAGACAGGAGCAGGGGACAAGTGATCTTAAGGACCCTCCTGAGGTTTTCAGCATCGCCTTGGAAGCACACATGCCCTTTGGGAATGATACTTGTGGGGACCTATTCCCATTAGAGTCCATGCAGCACAAGTGAGAGGGAGGGGAAGCACTGCTGAGTACTTAGTCCATGAAGGCCAGCCCATAGTGTATATGGGAAGTTTTGTAGCAGTAAAGATTTAACAAGCAGCAAGAAAAAGTGTGCAAGCTATATACAGTTAAAACAGATGTGGGACATCTGAGTGGAAGGAGGGGAAAAGTTTCAGTGACCACAGGAACAGTCCTGCTACTATTGACTCAAAAAAAAAAAGAGAGGCCACTGTGGGAGAAATAGCAATCCACTGCCGATGCAATTTAGCATTTATAAAACAAGCATTAGTATGGCAAGATCTCAAGTCCTACAGATGGCAGTTAAAAGGGAACGTCATCAGGAGATCACAGTACACAAAACCATGAAAGATGGTCCAAACCAAATGGCTTCAAATTTCTTCCTTAACAGTCAAAAAATGAGAGTAGAAAGGATGAGAGCCCTGGCTGAACTGCATGCTGCATTGGAAGAGGTTTAATCACCAGTCAGATATTGAGATGCTCAAACACCTTCAAGACAGCGTCACCAGGAGACACCCAGTGGCAACAGCCACCCTCGCTCTTTGGAGCTGCTGCCAAATCTGGAACATGGTGGTGAACGCTCACTGGTGGTAAACGCTCACTGCAAAAGTAACTTACCTGCAACCCTGGCCAGGGCTGGGTAACTGAACACATAAATCTCTCCCAGTTGTAAAGACCCCAGCTGCCAAGATCTCTAGACTGCTTGAGGATTAAAACTTCACAACAGTAATTTTAGACTGTTTAATCCTGTGGTTTAATTAGCTAAGAAAACACTTCCAGTTTAAGGGGTTATGGGTTACTCACTTTGCAAAACTATATTCCTTTCAATCAGCTTCAGCTGTGTGTCTGTGTATCTTATTCTTGACATTACAACTTCTGCCTTTGTTGTCTGCTGTGCCTGTAAAACCCTCTTTGTGCTCATTTGCCAGTGTTCCCGTGTTAAAGTCTAACCTTACAATAGGATTTTGAAGCAGGTGACCTTGCCTTCTCATCATGAATCATTTCCTCTACTGAACGGTTATTGTGTCTTGGAGGTAAACAGTGTGCTGGTTTCAGCTGGGACAGAGTTAGCTTTCTTCATACTAGCTAGTGTGAGGCTGTATTTTGGATTTGTGCTGAGAAGAAGGCTGACAACATGGCATTTATGGTTGTTGCCAGGACAGTCAAGGACTTTTCAGCTTCTCTGCTGTGCCAGTGTCTGCAGGGGCAGGAGAAGTGAGGACAGAGCACAGCCCCAATTTCAAGCCTAGGATTTGACCTTAGGTTTTGGAATTGAGACCCAAATTGGCCGATGGCATGTTCCATGTCATGCATCTCATGCCCCATAGATAATGAGGGTCTGTCCAGAAGTGTTCTCTCTCTTTCTCTCTCTCTCAGTCTCCCTCTCTCTTGGAGTTGTCTTGCTTTCTCGGTCAGACTTTGGTCTCTAGGATGCTTGGGCTTTTATCTCTTTTCTGGGATTGCAGTTTCAGGACTTTCTCTGCTCTGGGATAGTTAGGTGGGAGTGGGCTGAGCCATGGTCATCGGGTGGTGAGCAGCTGCACTATGTATCACTTATTTGATTATTTGTATATATTACTATTATCATTATTATTATTATTACTGTTTTCAATTTTATTATAATTTTGTTATTAAATTGTTCTTATCTCAACCCAAGAGTCTCTTTTCCCTTTACCCCTTTAATTCTCTCCCCCATCCCTGGGAGGGGGGAGGGTGAGTGAGCGGTTCTGTGGTGTTTGTTGCTAGCAGATTGTGTTAAACCATGACACAGAGCTCTTTGGAGATGGGCTACTTATTTGCACGGTTCAAAGAGTATTTACATAGTCATGTACAACAATAAAATGAGATAGTGAGAGACTTGCAATAATAAGCTGTGCCTGGACATCATTACATAGGCAGAACTCCTAATCACTGCAAAAAAAACCCCAAACTATTTAGAGAAAGGACTCAGAAGAATTTTCTCTCTCCCTTTTCTGTGTCATTTACCTCAAAGGAGAAATCAGAAACCATCATTTAGACTCAGTTTACCAGTTTTAAAGAGATTTTTGGCACTTATGAAACTATCTCTATCACTCAGTATCTTTTACTTATTTAAAGGAGAACTGACAGATATCCATTAACGTATTTGAGGAAAATACCTGATTTATACAAGATAGCCAAGTACATCTTTTCAATTTTAATTTCTAAGAATCTATTTAAAACAATCCTTTAATATTACATATAAAAAGGAGGGGGAAAACACAAGAGAAAATGTGGACGCAAACCCCACCATCCCATCATATTTCACTTAAATAATTTTTCCTGAAAATTACTGCAGGTTTAACATCAGGCTGGGTTAGCTATGATGTACTCATTCCTTATGTATGTGTACACCTCAGAAAGCTCCCACTGCAAAAGATTTCTAAGCACAAGGATGTACTACAACAAACTAACCAACCTATCTAAATTATTAGTTTATTGTGTTTTTCAGAAAATATTCATGCCATACTGTGTTTGTATATATGTTTGTATATGTGTTTCCACTGTGACAGAGGAGAAATCAAACACCGAAAAGCATATCTTTCAGTGCCCAGGAGACGTCTACTGTGAACTAAGGTTTTCCAGGCTGAAGGTGTCACTTGCTTCTGTTACGTTATGCTACAGGCAGGAGAACCTCTAACCACTGGTTTTAGCAGTTTGCCTAGACAACCTTTGCTGAAAGCCCAACCTCCACGAAGGGTGTCTCTATATGGTCCCTTCAAATAGCTCTCTACCAGGAGAGGATAATAAGGGAAAAATCAACATGCCTATATATTGAGAAAAAAAGAAAAAAAATACTCCAAAGATATCTAAAGTAAAAAGAGACAAAACTCTGGGAACTGGAGGTGGTGGTGGGGGAAGCATTTACTTAATTAGTCAAGTAATGGCTCCGCTGTTGATGAATACAGGACGTGTAAAGAGCCAGACCAGATCCAATGAAGAGGTAGTTCTGACATAAGAGGAATTCTTGAAACAAACACACAGCTTAAACTTGGGAAATAAAGCTGAGCATGGTTACTGTAATTACACAAGCGCACACTGCCCCCCGAAGGCAGCATCCCACACTTTTCCAGTCTTACTTTTTTTTTCTGCTTCTCATTTGCCTGCACTATCGTTTATTGCAGATAAATGTCAAGTGATGCTCATGGAGAAAAAAATCCCAGCTTCATGTATGAAGTGATGGACTCTGAGCTGATCATTACTATTCACAAGTAAGAAGGGCAACAAGGATAGCCAAATGTACGGAACACCTCTCTAACAGAGAAGATTAAGTAAACTGTGGCTCTCCAGGTTGGAAAGGAAACAAATGAAAGTGATATAAAATTTCTATATAAAATAACAAGGAAATTCAGAGGAAGAAAGAAGAGAAAGCGACTGTGATAAATGCCATAGAGATGTACATTCCATTAAGAAGCTAGTACTGGTATTTCCCCCTGGAATTCACCTTAGATTTCCTATGTGAGTATCAGGCTGATAGGTCTTAGGACAACAGGGTGACATGGTCCTCCAGAGTTCCTCACATCCATGCAGCCACCCCAGGCTCTCCAGAAGTACATCAGAGCCAGTCTTGTCCACAGAAACACACTCATCCCTGAGTGGTCCACCCTGTAGCACCCACCACCATTGCTGCTCCTTGGCCTGAGCCTTAGGGTATGAAGGTGGTACAGGCTGGACAGATCTGAGCAGGTACTGAAGGAGTTGGGCGAGATTTCATGATCCTAAGCAGGGCTCTGGCCGTCAGCTCAGCCTGTACAGGTTGTTCACAGCCCTCAGCAGAGGTATGCAGCCCTTGGGAGAATGAAGAGAACCCATCCTATGATATCACCTATGCTCTCACCTTCAGAGTAACTTTTTGCACAATTTTACCGCTTGGTTTATATTGATTGATATATTATTTTCCTCTGAAGCCTGAAAGAGCTTTATGGCCTTTTACAACCTTCCCCTCTGCAGAACGCACACATACCTGCAGCAATGCAATTCCCTTTGACATTTCCTAACAAGCTCAAAATGTTCAACTCTGGTCCCACAAGACACTTTGCTGTAAACAGGCTTTGGTGCTTTCATAAATCCCCTGTTCAGTAACAGCACAGGCAGCGCTGCTGGAACAGCGAAGGGGAGTGATCCAGAGGGTTGCCTGACATGCGTGAGCCGGGTCTGACAAAGGCCAGAGCAGTCTGAACAGCGCAACAGCACGGGCCTTCCACTCACCTGGGAGAGTGATGGAAACGCTGGGACGGGGGCGCGAAACCCCTCGATACCAGACAGCAGGACAACGTGTGGCGGGGGGCAGAGCTTGGGGCTGGGCAGAGCTTGGGGCTGGGCCGCGCCGGGCGGCGGCCGCCAGGGGGCGTCCCCGCCCGGTGGAGCCCGCCCGTCACCAGCCCCGCGCGCCGGCCCCCCGGGCTCGCGGCTGCGCCCTGCCTGCTGCCCGGGTGTGGCCAGAGCTACCCAAGGCATTGTTTTCGTGGGTAAGGCGTTCAAAACCTTACAGGGCAGAGGCTTTCTTGTATCCTTATCAGTCTATGAAATTTTACTCAAAAATTTTAAGGACAGAACATGTTCAAACTTGCTCAAAAATTCACAGTGACAGAAATGTTTAATATCACATCATTGCGTTTATGCAGGCTCCACAAATTGCCTTGGTTTGGATTTTCTGCTACCCTTACAGCCTCTGAAGATTCCTGTAAATCTAAAATCCCAACTCTGCCCCAATTCACCCCCAAGCACAGCCTTTAGCACAGACGATGAGAATTCAGTTCCTGCCCACAGCACTAGGCCTGGCGTGGCTCGGAGGTGTGGAAGGGAACGGCGGGGTGCAGCGCTTGCCTTCCTCAAACAAATCCCCATTCTTCACAGTCTAATTCCTACAGTGCCCCAGCAAGTAATCAACAAATCCAATCAAATTTGGGAATCTCCTGCAAGACACTTAACTGCAAACTCAACCAGAAGGAGGAACTGATCAAATAGAAAGGGAATAATACAACAGGAGACACAGCACATTCCTGTGACATCATCCAGTTTAAACGTAGCACAGGCTGTGTGAGCTCATCATTCTTGAAAAGTTCTTTTCAAACAAAGCATCTGTTTGTGAACTAGGGCACCTTGCAAGAGTTGTGACCAGTAAGGCAAGATCAATGCCATCAGAGAATTTACATTCCTAAATACAGGTCTGGAGCTGTCAGATTCTCAGTTGCTTGGCTCCACAGTGGCCTCAGACAAGCCTTACACTTCTTGCTTCTGTCTCTTTATTTGCAAGATGATTATAGCACTTATCTGTCCTATAAATCACATACAGGGCTATGACTGACAACTGGCATATAAAGCATTAGGACTTGTTAACAGTCACTGAAGTTATGCCAACTAACAACTCCACAAATTCATTCTGTTCTGGCTACAAGTGTATTAATTTAGCTAACGAATATCAGTGTGTGGGATAAACCAGACAAACCTGTAGCCAGTAAGAAATGAATGCTATGCAGGGTGTGCATCCCTCCCAGCAATCCATGATTAATACTTGGTTCTACTAGAGTTTTGCTTTTCATAAACTCCAGAATAATAAGCCCCAGTTTGCTCAGAGGACTTAATTTTTCTGAATTCAATACTCTGGAGGTTGTGGCTCCCCAGGTGGCTTACAAAGGATGAAA
Source organism: Pterocles orientalis (assembly GCA_011057875.1). Taxonomy (NCBI): domain Eukaryota; kingdom Metazoa; phylum Chordata; class Aves; order Pterocliformes; family Pteroclidae; genus Pterocles; species Pterocles orientalis. The sequence continues at coordinate 307,960 of WKFP01014124.1, read as the reverse complement.
AAAATTGGGAGAAAAATCACTTTTGCTGTGTTGAACCCAAATGTACATCCTTGTTGCAAACAGGAGGAGGGGCTGTCGTTTGCTGTTTAGAGTTCCCAGGGCTGTTTGCCATGGCCAAGGGAAATGTTTACTACAGCTGGAATATGTTACGTGCTGTTGATTTTAATTGCTTTTCAAAATGTGAAGACAACTGTGATATTTGGAAGAGACGGGTGAGCTGCACTAATAGGCTCTGTTCTGCCGCAAATCTGGTTCACACTGTGCCATGCAAGCTTCCCTGCAAAATTTTGCCAGTACCCTGGGGAGTAGGGAAGGAAAGGAAGGATCTCAGGCAGGCCCTACCCATCCAAAGAAGTGAGCCTGATTAACTGTCTATCTTGGAGCTGTATCAAAAGAGGCCTATGTCCTTTCTTATAAGATCCTACAGCAAAAGCAGCTATCTATAGCTACAGAGCTATGGAGCTACTGCATTAACCTTTATTGTGAGTAAAAGCAACACTGAACATCAGATTTGGCAAAAGTTATTTGGCCCATTTGAGAACTGTCTTTAGAAATGTACTTTAGAAATGGGCAGCCAGCAATGCACCTTGGTTGAAGGCTCAGAGGGGTTCCTCAAATATTTTGGAACACACCGGTTCCATGCCAATGTCCATCTGGAGGCCATTCCCAAAAGGTTTCAGACACTCATCCCAGCTGGTGATGTATAAAGAAAATTCGTTGCTTCCTTCCACTGCACAACTGATATTCTGGGATTTTGACTCACCTAGAAGTGGGCTGGAGGTGCAGCTGGGATGCTGATTACAGCTGGGTGCTCTTGAGTGATGGGAAATGGTGCAATTTGCTTCCTCCAGCCCCTTGGAATCCAAACATGTAGGCTTCTTCCTGGGGTTTATGTGGAGTCTCACCCCCAAATGTGGAGTGTGTTTCTCATGAGGAAGAGATGAGCCAAATGAGGATGACATGTCAGAGGGTTAGGAAGCTTTGCCTCAGCAAAGCTTTACTGCACAGACCCCACAGCCAGCTTTTTTTTTATCATTATTTTTTAATTTTTTTTGCAGCTGTGAACAAACCTAGCACTAAAATCAGAAAAAACATCAGCAAAACAACTAGTGGAAACTGGCAGAGTCAAATAGATCAATGGAGCAAAGTTACGGCTCCCACCCTGCTACTCCTGGATAACTGGATGCTTTACAATATAACTGGGTGTAAACAGGATTTTCAATCATGGCTTCCAGTTACTATTCCTCTGTAAGTGCTAGGTGTGACTTCTCTGTACACAAGTTGCTTAACTCAAACTGCTGCAACAGAAGTTACATGTCTATTTAGAAGTGTAAGTGGGTCACAAATACAAACTGATTTTCAGAAATGCTAGAGTTCCCAGTAATTTCGAGCCAAGCTGTGGATGTTCTCTATCTCTGGGGAAAAATAATAATAAAAAAAAATCAGCCTGTTTTCATGTGCCAAATATCCATTCTTGGAAGACTGACCTCAGACATGCTGGCTCACCTTTCATTTGACTTCTCTGAAACCTCTTTTCCTCCTCTAGATTACATAAATAATAATGAAACCACTCCTTGGGATTTGTCCAAATAATACTATGTAAATACTCGATATGATTAATTGCTGTCTTCTTCACACATCAGGAATAGGCAAATCATCTATTTCACCATTTCTAAAGATTCTGGCTTTTGAACTGTGTTAATTTGACCAATAGATTGTACCAAAGAAACCCAAACACTTGCAGTTACACATCGGTGAAATTATAGCCAAAGCCATACTGACATTGTGAATAAACAGGCACTTCAGATTCCTTTGCACAAACAACTAAACACAGGTCTGAACAAAGAGAGACAAGTCCGTGCCAGCCACCTTCACCACCCAGCCCCAGGTGCCAGTGCAACACAGGACTGTGCAAGCTCTACATGCCACGGCCCTGCACGCACCTCCCCTGCCCCAGGGTTTGGCCGCCTGTGCTCCACGTCTGGGCAACAGCGCTCGGCTGTAACTTGGGTTCAGACTGGAACCTGACAGGGTTCCCCAGACAGGGAAGCTGGGCCCTGCACTGCTTTTGCTCAGGAGTGGCACTGAAGCTGAGACCCTCAGCCTCTGTCCTTGCCCAGCCAGCGCTGAGAGTGGGCACATCCCTGACCTCATACCTCCCTGCCCCGCTGACCTCCTGGCCTGACCTCAGATGTGCCCCTACGGGCTCACCTGGCAGCCGGGTGCTGGGCTGCGGCTGGTGACCCTCACTGTGCCTGCCCTGCTCACCATGCTGGCTGCCTGCCACGCAGCCATGGAGGCACAGCCCCACCTCCCCGGAGTCAGGCCCCGCTGCCAGCTTGCCTCCCTGGTGTCCCGGGCTTCAGAGCAGCCCTATTCCTTGCTCACCAAGGGATCAGAGATGCAAGACAAAGGTTTCCTGATTATTTTTTGTCTTGGAGAAATATGTTTGACTGCTTTGGGTGAGCAAGTCCCTTCATACTTCTATGCCTATGATGACCTAGCTTGAACTTTACTATGAACCGACCCAAAAACTTGTGTTTAGATGGAAAGTTTTCCCAGAAACTCTACTCTTACGAGACAGCTGCCTAGCTGATCCTCACAAATGAACTATGTGTGGGAAATACACAACAAAACTTCCTCTAATCTAAAATGCAGATTGCGGGGTGCTTTCAGCACACGTACGCACTACCAGCTCCTCGCTGCACATAGCTATGGGCGTGCTGTGGAGGTCTGTAGTGTATACAGCCCCTGACGCAGTGAGACAGCCTGGGTCAGTCTGAAGCAAACCTGCCTTGCCCATTACACTGTTGGGGCTCAGAGTAATAAACACACCGCCCTGGCATCTGGGCCACGTTGGTCTGCTTTTGCGAAGGTGGGTGGAGCAATGCTAACAAACACCAACCGACATGTGCCTCGTGTTATCCAACTCCAGTCAAACATGCTCAGGAGAGAAAGCAAAGTTGTAACTCGCTGTTGCAGGCAATGCATTATATACTATCTAAGGATGAAAAGACAGGCAGACAACACTCTTCACTGGCTCAATAAGGAGATACTCATTGTCACTGTACTGCATGGAGGCAAGATTCAAAACTGATCCACTGCCAGCTAACCATTTAGGCATAGACACTCAGAAATGTTACTTCATTTAGCTTGTACTTTTCAAGGGAAGGCATTGGATCCTCTGTTCTTGTGTTTGTCCAGTAATTAGCGCAATGGGGCTTTGATCTGTAACCAGTGTTCCTATAGCTATTCAATAGCTGAGGCATTTAAGAGACATTAGGAAATTGTCCAGTGCAACTGGCAGATAACCTTACTGGTTTTCACGGGGCAGACTAAGACCTGGACTGAATAGAGATAACTTTGAAAGAAAGGTAGAAGCACAATGGTAGGATAGTTTTGTGCTGTGCCTACAGCCTATGTAAATGAATTAAAAAATAAAGCTTTTGAATAGTTGCTCTGTTCTAAAAAACAGACATTAATTACCATATTAACCTAAAGGGAGAATGATGGAATCTAGAATGATCTTTATTTTCCAAGTAGCTTAACTTAAAAAAAGCTAGTCTTCCTTTTTGGGTAAATACAGTAGTCAAGAATCAAAACTTTGCAACACTAATGGTGTAACACAAAGCAAAAAATATGTTCTTTTGGGCCCATGTGTACCTGCAATACACTGAAATAATCTCAGCCACTTCATGATGACTGATTGCTGAGATTTCCCATATTATTAGTTTTACACTGATTTACTAATTTTCTATATTTATACTTTCATAACACTTTTTGGTGTTTCTGAGGCTAAACATTTTGTTTCCCGTGTCTTCTCTAACTAGTCATAGCTGAATGGTGTGACCAAATTAAAAGGGGTTATGCTGTGTGGGTATTTCCGTTATGTCTTTAGCCTATGCCTAATAGCACTGTTTTTCTTCCTACAAAATATTTTAGTTTCTCTGAAGAAGTCCCGCGACAGAGATGAAAACAAAGATTAAATTATCCAAACACAGATGCTCAAAAGCAAACATACAAGAACTTCAATAGAAGGATCCTGAGAAAAGTAATGACTTAATTTGCTGGAGAACAAATAATAAGAAAATCAGACTAAGGGCACATGCTGAGCCTCAGATTTTGTCCCTAGTTATTGAAGGAAGCCACTTATAAAATCCTGTTTCCTGAAACAACCAATTTTTTCTGTGAAACAGCAACAGGCTTTTTGTGTCATTTCATCATTTGGGAAGGCACTCCAGACCAATATCAATTTCCAGCCCACACATACTCACAACCAGGGGACACTGTCTGTACAGTCTGTTCCAGGGGTTCCCCTAAGTGACATTTCTTTCATAAATAGCTTCTGGCATGAAAATGCCAATAGAGCACATACATCTTTTCCATCCGGTTGTCTTTGTGACCTAAATAATTCTTCAAATCTCTTCAAATAGTAGTATACCCTCCACTCATTCGGTGCCCAGCTTCCTGAACACTCACCTATACATACCCTTGTTTACTACTTGTTGATTCCTTGGATCTTCTGGTCTTGTCTCTGTATTTTTTAGCTTTTTGCCTGAATAAAAACTGCATACAGTGTTAGCAGAGTCACCAGCTATGTGCAAGGGAAGGAAGGAAGCCTCCCCCCCAGGCTTTAGCTGTACACTAGTCCTTCATCCTCCTCTCACAGAGGAGAAGCTGCAGATGACATGACACATGAACAGCGTTCAGCCGGGGAAGAGATCTTCAACTCAACACACTGACACTTGTTGAGCCTGACAGACAGAGAAGTCATTGCCATGTTTCTGACTATTAAGAGAATTTGCAGTTACCTGCATAAAAACATCATATTTTAAGATGATGCTTCAGGGAATTAATTTGAACGGATTTGGTTGTCACTGAAAATAAATATCTCTACAAAATATCACAAGAATCATAAGGACAGACAGACTTTGAATCAGTGGGCTGGACATTTTAAATAACCTGACAGTAATGAAGATGCTTACAGACAATGTGTGAGTCCGTGGCAGAGCCAGTAGTAAAACTTAGCTTTGCAACTCATGAATCAAGGGCCCCTCCAAGGCATAAAACTGGCTTCTACTGTAAAGCAGCTTATGTGTGTTTTCAGAGTGAGAGAAGAGATGGGGAAACTGTGCTAATCCCCTAACTCTCAGTTACCAGCCAGGTCAAAAGGCAGGATGTCAAACTGGGTAGATCAAATACTTTCATCTGTGATGACCCTCCTGTAAGCACGTGAAATATATAGCTGTCTTAACAGATCTAGACCTCTCATTATCCAGGTAACTTGAGTAGGTGCGTCATTTATAACTAGGTGTCTGTGAATTTCCCAGTTGATCAAAAGTAGTTTTCTATTGGTTCCTCAGCATTCCCTCATTCTTGTCTTAGCCTGAAGAAAAGGAAAACCCCACACTGACACATGAGAGAGCAGGAAAACAGGCACAACAGAAAGCACAGCATTGCTTAATGAATTGGGAAAGGAATGAGAATACCCGTCTTGTAGCTTTTTGTTTACAAGGTACTTCCTCCAACACTACTTAGAGAGCATGCATTTGCCCTGCTTTTCCAATTATCTGGCACCAAGTAACTAAGGAGTAGATTCAAGCAGGAAGCTGAAGAGGATAATTCTTAATGTCCATTGTGTGTATATGAATAGGATTTGTGTTGCCTTGTTTGTCTAAAGTTACATTGTCTCTTTTAGGTATAAGCTAACTTTAGATAAACCAGATTTAAAGTGACTCAATCTGTTTATACTTGAAGCTGCAGCAACTTCATTAAATGGGTTCAACATTGAGCCAAACTGACCATACCTCTCTGCTTATTTCATTAAATGGGTTCAGCATTCAGCTAAACTGACCGTACCTCTCTGCTTACTAACCTTCTTCTATACAGATATGCTGCAGTAAAGTAGAGCACCATAAACGTAAAATGATTGAACACAGTGAACATATTCTTTGCATACCCATGTCCTAGGGCACTTTCTTCTGCCTTAGGAAAAGAAAAAAAAGTAGTGAAAAATACCCTCACAATTCATTACACATTAAAGAATTTCAATCACTCACTTGTTTTAAGAGTATGATCCAGAGGTTTGTCAAATATGTAGGCGTTCTTTCTCAAAGGCTGATATGATATGAAAAACTACTTAATCATGCTACAATAGCTTCTGAATGCAACTCTTGTTGTAGCAGGCCACAACCTTTCTTTAGTTCTATAGGAACATCCTAACTCTCACCACAAACAAATACAAGGCCTGAGAACAGGTGTAAGGATAAATTAGTTAAATAAATAAAATTGTAAGTAGCCAATCAGTTGAGCACAGAGATTGTGGTTTCTGTAGAGTCACTTACTCAAGCCACTGTCCATAAAGAACCTGGAATGCAATATCACATAGCATGTGAATCAGCACTGTCAAACATGTTTGCACTTACACTGACAGTTGTGTACAAAGGTGCTAGCCTGCAGCTAGAGTTTCTCAGTTTCATTCCTTTTTTCATTAGAGATATCCCTCCCTTATAACATTCAGGTCCAAATTTCAATTTCAAACACATTAAAGCACAAAGAATATTGATGTGGCTGAGTCTCTATGGCGGGTTAACCTTGGCTGGATGCCAGGTGCCCACCAGGCCCCTCTATCACTCCCCCTTCAGCAAAACAAAGGGGGAGAATAAGATGAAAAATCAGTTTAATTAAAGCAAAGGCCAAGGCCATGCATAGAAACAAAAGGTAAACAAAGATGTTATTCTCTGCTTCCCCTCAGAAAGCAATATCTGGCCACTTCCTAGGAAAGCAGAGCTTCAGTGTGTGTAGCAGCTGCTCCTGGAGACAAACGCAGTAACAAATGTCCCCCTTCTCCTCCCTGCCCTTGGCTTTTATGGCTGAGCTGAGGTCACATGTCCGGGCTCTGCCCCCTCCCAAGGTGTGTTACAAACACCCTGCTGGCTGCCAGTGCAACACTCAGCACTGGGAGGGCTGTTATGGGGATACTAACACCACCTCAGCCAGACCCCATACAGTCCCATTTCCTTACATTCTATTAACAGCTTTCAGGAATACATTTGGACAAAATTATCTGCACCACCAACTTTCTTCCTAGCAGAGTGGAAGGTGGGAATAGACCTGGTCTTCCGGTTTGGGAGCTCCAAGTATAACTGGCATGTTATCAGGTATTTGCATATTATGATACACTGCTACTCTATGTTCATGAAGCCCCAAACAGAAGAATGTACTTGCAATAGATCTGTGTCTTCCCATCTGCAACAAGCTAGTACCTTGAAGGTTAAACAATACTTAAGGGAGGAAGGAGATAAGCCATCCTATAAAGGAAGCCTTTAATCAGCAATAAATACAATGAAGGAAAGTAAGATCATCCTGCTAGAAAGCAGTGTGAAAGGAAACATGGAACCATTTCCTCCTAAAACCACACACTCACCATGCTATTCATTCCCAGGGCAATTATTTAGCTGCAGCTGCTCAGTCACATTATCAGTTACATTATCAGGTGAGATCAACTCCTACTGTTCCCTATGGAACTTATGTAAAAAGTTGACAGGAAGCAAACTGAAGGCAAAGATGTTTGATAACTTGGGAGAGAGTTTCCAAAGATGCATCTGCACTTCGGTGGTTTCCCCAGCTGTACTCATGCCATAGACAAGAGAAAGCTATGCAAGCACACACAGTAAGGCCACTTTACCGATTATTTCTGTGCATTGTGCCAGAGAACTGAGCAGGAAATGCACTGAGAACTGTCAGGAGGAAAGGCCATCTTCCTGTTTCATAAGAATGCTGCCTGACCCAAAAATCTCATTCAAGAGCCTCATGGCTGCAGAGGTTAAAATGCTCCAGAGACGGAAGGACACTGAGTAAGTTAGGGTTTGGCAAATTCACCTCCTGAACATTGTTGGTTGCCAAGAAAATTCATTCTGACTCACAAGCAGCCATATGCATTGTTCCACTAAAGGATATGAATATGTGTAGCACTTCCATTGATGGCTCTTAAAAGCAGTTAAAAATTTCCAGCGGTTTTAGTAGATTTCTGTCTGGCCATAAGAATAGTTCTGGTTTGAACAGGTGACCTCCTCTGAGTGCCACTTGTCCAAAAAGGCCTGGTGGATGGCTTGTCTGGGGAAAAAGGGAGCAAAAGCACAGAAGTGGAGGTGACATGGTAATGTGTCAGCAAGGAGTGGCAGGCATGAAAAAGACAGTACAGAGCCAAAATGGGATAGAGGCATATAATCAAAGGCTACTTTGGTAAAAGTTTCTGCCCTGAAGAACTCTTTTTTTTTTTTTTTAATCCTGTGCAGCATTAACCCTGAAGAAACACCACCTGACCTCCCAGGGCTGCTGCTTGGTGATTGACAATGATGTTGACACAACTGTCAGGTTATTTCATCACAAAATTTGTCCCCTTAATTGCTAGATTTAGTTCTTAATTATTTCAGAGAATGGCTGACTCTGAAGATCTGCACATGTGTTGGTCAAAAAGATTTAAAAGGGGACAAAAACAAGAGCAGTGTGGATGTTCAAACTCTCCTCTGTTAAAAACACCTTTGGCTTTGCACATCTAAACCATCTTCTATCTTGTACAGCAGCATGCTCTTCACATAGTCATTAGTCAAACTATGCAGCATAAGTAGGCTTTGTAGTCCACTAAATGGATATGTACAGTGAGAAACTGAAAAATTCTGACTTCCCTAAAGCAACAAAACAAGATGGTAGCAAACAATTCAGATCTAGATGATAGCATTTTCCTACTTTGTTTGATGTTACTCTTTTGGGTTAGCTAGTAGAACTCTTCAACTCTGTCTCCAAAACCAAATTTCTTCATTCCATACATGTGAGACTTTCCCATTGTACCCTGTCCAGCATGGAAATTCTTGCCATTTAAGAAAAAAAATAAAAATCTGTTATGTTTCAAAAAAGTTGTCTGCATGTCACAAGTTTCTGTCTCCACTAGTTTCATGCAGTGAACAACATTTTAAAATCACATCCAGTGAGGATAAGTCTTTCATGTCTGACAACTTATCACTTCCCTGAAGTCCACACTCCAGCTGTTGATGTCTGTCTACATAAGGACTCAAGCATGCTAATGGTATTTGAAAGTGAGATGGCCAAGTCGCACCACAAATGTCCAAGACACACCAATATAAAGCAGAAATCAAGAGGCACCTGCATCCCCTCAAAAGCTGGAACAGAGGGAATATTTAAGAGCCCTTCTGTCTTACTGGCATGGGCACTAGGGCAGGACTGCCCAGATTTGGAGCCCAGAAACATTGCCGCTCTTTATAAGTAAAGGCGCTCAGCCTAATTCTTTGCTGAGAATTCACTGCTTGCTTTAACGTCCCCACAAACTATTTGGCAGCAGCAAAAGGGTTTATTCAGGCAGCTGTGGGATATTACTGAGCACTTCATGCTCCTAGCAATGCAGTAATTCCCTAACCACTGTATAATTAAGGGCTTTGTTGAGGTCCAGTGACATATTTGTGCATTTGAAGTGCTGCACCTTGTTTCATAACTCAGATTGACACACACCAAGAAAAAAAAAGCCCAATTTATAGCCAAACTTTTATCTGCAAAGGTGGATTCTTTAATAGTGCTTCATAGCTGCTGGAGGTGTAGTCCATCCCCAACCTGCTCCACTTGCACCATTGTCTGCATTTGCTTTTACTCACCATTAAAGCCCTGGTGCTCAGTTAGAGAACTGACTTGGCTCTCTCGAGATCAGAGCAGCTAAACATTGAGCCTTTTGTTCTCATCGCCGAGTGAAAAGAGAACAAAATTCCTGAGTGGATGATTCTATCTTATTTGATCATCATTTATAACTTCTTCCTTTGTTTTCTGTCATGGATTTCCCTGGGAAAGAAACAAAGAAGCTTTCCCTGCCTGGTGTGTGATTTCCCTGCTCTTCTGCTGACAAGGCAAAGGGTTGGTGCTGACTGGTGATAATATTACACTCTATGCAAGAGACAAAGGGGAAATGATCTGTCAGTGCTCAAGTAATAGAACTCGTAACTGCCATATTTCACTGCTGATGACTTATTTGTATTTCTGTCTTTCTGGAGCCTTTTTCACTCTGGAAAATCTTAAAGAAATTTTAAAATACCTTTAGGAATTAAAGGCTGATTCTACCCATTTTTTGTCATGCAGGTGCTTCATTAATAAAATCATGGGGATGACTCATAGGAATGTTTGCAGAGGCAAGCATGAGTCTGCTATTCTAAGTAGTAAGTACAGTTACTGAGTGCACCATATACATTGTCTGCAAAATGGGAGGTTACATCTGTAAACCAGGCATCAAGAAAGCTGATACAAATTTTGAACTTGAGTGGCAAACACAGGTCACTTTCAAATGCCTAACTTTTTGTTGTAAGTGCCATTTCATGTTTCTTGTCCCACCAACATAAAGGTACGAGAACTACTTGAGATGTTATCAGTCCTCTGCATTTTTCCAGTTCATCACTGTCTACTCCTTTCAAGTACAGACATTTCAGAAGATGAAGGGTTGTGGCTTACACTTTGATATATGTAGATAGAAAGATAAAATATTATCTAAAAAGATTTTAGATGTTTTCCAAAAATCTCACATACAGAAAAAAAAAATGCAATCAGAGACTAGCACGTTAAATAAAACTCACAAGAGAAAATAATAGAGAAGCGATATTCTGGGCAGGTATGGGCATTTCAACCTGCTGGTATAGTAGAAACTACAGACTGACTTTTCTACAGTGACTAAAACCCCTTGAGGCTCAGTGCAATTTAACCTGCTTTTCTTAAGGAAGCACGTTCAATGTAGGTTTTGGCAACATTTTACTTTTCACACATGATGAATTAACCAGCAAAACATCCTGCCCTTTCTCACACAGATGAAATAAACTGTATCATTTTCCGTGAGAGTTTTTCCCCTCAATAGAAGATTTTAAAAGAAAAAAGAAAACACAGAGCAAAATCCAACCTAATCTCTGCTGAAAACATGATGTTTGGTAGAATATTCATTCTTATGGGAACTGAAATGAGGTATCACTTCTAAAAGTTTTTTTGAGTGGGATTTTGCATATCCATTGTATCTGCAATTCTGGATGTTTTTCATAACCGTAAGTGCCCCTACTGACTAGGATGACTTAAAAACTTCAGTCACTCATGACTCCATGTCTTTCTGGCCTATACAGAAGGTTGGGTTAAGAAAGGCACAGGGCTGAAACTCATGGCATTTCCTCACAGATGCTCTGCAAGAAATCAGACAAATCAGCATCAACCTGCTGCAAAATCTAACTCTGGTTTGGGTTTATGCATCACCTTTCTGTCTATAAGAAAGAATAGACTGCGTTTTTAGAATAGAAAGTCTTTAGGCAGGGAAGGTGACTTAACAAGTAGTTGTAAATTTCCTGGCAGGTTAGAAGCCTGATTTCAGCACTGGCCTTCGGGCAAAACCTTAAAGGTAACGCAAGAGATAATAATAAACTTTGCTGCAGCTTCCTTGTGAAGCACCTGGGTGTTATCAGTGATCATTATCTGACTCTCTTGTCTGTTTGATGGCTACTGCATTGCTTGCACTAAGCTGACAGTTAAATCTCATGATGGTAGTTTCATATACCCACATGTAAAAAAGTAAAATATTTCAGATAACTGACAGCAAAACAGATGTCAAAGGCCTCTGATCAAGACCAATACATCTCCAGTGGAACAGTGCTTTTATTGTTTTGTCCTTCTGTGACTCCTGTCCTCTAGATGCATAAGCATAAGCAATAAGGGTCCTTGTACCCTCAAAAAATCACAGCACCCTTCCAAACAAGTTGTTTCGAAGTAGTCAGGCAGAATGAAGCTGGAAGAACAATGAATGACAGCTGGAACTATAGGCTGAAAACACCTTTGAAACATAGTTGTACTTAGAAAGAAGACCTGGGAACTGTCATTCAAATAACTAGATCTGGAGAAGTCTGAAAGAAAAGGCCATAGATATGGCTAGTCCTGAATAACAGCTGTTTTAAAATATATATTTCTGCCATACAGAAGGATTTCATTTTATCTTCTATGTCTGTAATATTGTTTCTTCTAACTCCAGAAGGGGTGGATAGAGTGATTCTAGTGTAAGTGCATATAAAATCTATTGGTGTTCCCGTTTAAAATAAATGCACTACATTATTTTAAACTACCTGTATATAAACTCAATCTTCAAATTCTCTGTCATCCACCTTCAAAACAGAGATGGCATATCCTCTGAAGTACAAGGAATCAAGAACTCTTGAGCAGATAATAATCTCAACATGAATGTGCTTGTAGTAGCAAAACCAGTTTCTACAGGGAGATGGACATTCTGTGGGTGCTGCCATTTAATATTGTAATTTTCATGTGATTGCTAACATGGGAGCCTCCCTGCCCTCTGGTAGTTTGCTGAAAACAGATGTGACATGATACTTGGATACTTAGTTGATTTCTCACTTCTATTTCAAGATATCTCGCTTCGTTCAAGTCTGGGCCAAAAGACAATAAAAAACAATCATTTTCAGATTTGGGAAATTAGTATGCTTTATCTCCCACTATAGAAGCTGATTTCTGTGTACTTGTTCATGCAGCTCAGTGATGAAACATCAGGCACAAATTAATTTTTATTCTAATTTGGTGACAGTCCTACCTGCAAGCTGTGATGGTCATGCCTTTTCTGAGGGCACTGAAAGAGCAAGCCTTGCTAGGCAAGCTTTCACTGATAACTCATTATCATATCCACACACATGCTCGCATTGCTGCACATTTCTGTTTCTTCCCTTAAGCTTTGGAAGTGCTAATAAGAAGCTAAAGTGCTGTGAGATAGCCAAGAGTATGTAAACCCCAAGGAGTTCAGGTTCTGGATAAGAAAGAAAAAGTAAAGAAAGTAGTCGGTGAAATGAAGCATTAGTAGCCCAAATTGATAGATGAGAATCAAGCTGAAAATACATTAAATGTCAGTTTTAAGACATACATACACACAGCAAGACCTTCAGAGGTAGCTAGACTAGTTAAATTCTTGACCTGTTCACTGAAAGAGAGTTACCTGAGGGTAGGGTCATGTTCCAAAACACAGTTCCTCTACATCCATAACTGGAGGCCAGATCTGAGGCAGGTTAAAATCAGAACACACCCCTTACACCTATGGCAAGCAGAAGCTTAATACAGAAACTGGCTTTGGAGGTAGCTATGTGGTGCTGAGACTGTCTTGTTCTATACAGCAAATATTCTTAGCTGGCTAATTTTCTCCAGCTGCATTAAGCCACATCTTTTGCAGGATACAACCATTCTCTTCCTGGAGAAGATCCAGCATCTTTGCTCCTTAAACTTTAGCAAGATACAATTTTATTATCAGAAAACATGTGGGCCCATATGTATTACAGAATCATTGCTATGGGCTAGCTAGGCAAATCAATATATAGTCCAAAAGGAGACTGGCGGAAGTCTATTTTCTGGCTCCTTTGATGTGTGCAGAGTTCAAGTAAGAATCATCCCAGGTTCAAGATGGAAAGTGCTAAGTACTCTGGAATCCCTTGAAACTGTCGGCTTTCAACTATCTGTTTTCCTTGTCCCATTAATTCCTGTATCTTCTTACCATTCCTCCTAACCTCACCAACGTCCTACAGCTACTGGTTATTAGCTCCAGCCACAGCTCTACAACTGTTGGTGAGCTTGACTGCCTTGGCACCTTGCAAAAAGTCCGTGGGAGAGTCTGTCTGCCTCTCCTCAGCAGGCCCTGCTATCTCTGTACCACACCACCCATTAGATCTGTTTCCCAGGGTGGTACTGACTGCCTTGCCTTATATTTAGCTACAGCAAGACTCATGATGTTTCAGAATGTCCTCAGGTATGCTTACTAACTCCTCTGTCAAACCCATGAGTCAAGCCATACAGCTTCTACTGTCTCACTCTCAGGTTAGTCCTTAATAGTCTTTTCTGATCAGAAAAGCCTGTGTATTACATGAGACAACCACACCTTAACACATCTGCTTGTTTGGGCTTTTCTCAACCAAACAGCCAATAAACCACCAATAACCAAAGGAAAGGAATACATGTTCCCACACAGAGCTGCAATACTCTAGACTGCAAAGAGAAAGTGGATTATAAGGCCTCTTCTTTAGCTAGATCTCAAGACACAGGACGGGCATTCTAAAAGTCAGAATTAACTTCTCATTGCTCGGGTGCTTTCCACAGATAGCCAAAGTTGAAAGAAAAGCTACAATCCCAACAGGTTGCCAAGATGTACCCAGAGAGGAGGCAGGATTTCTGCCTAGTTTCCATTATGTTACCATTTTCTTCTCTCCCCACAACCCTGTAATCTCAGTTCTCTTCAAAGAGACACAGTTAAAGATATCTTGGAAGTACTGGCTTCCATGATGCTAGAGTTTGGATATTACCAGGATCAAAGATCAGCATAGCCAAATAGACAGAGTGATGTGAGCATCTATGAGAGATCTGCTAAAAGGCAGCTGCATCTGGGGAAGAGTGAACATTGAGTAGGAAACATAACCATGAAGAGCAGGTGTAAACCAGTAAGATATCGCATAGAAGTACAGGAAGGTGGACTTCCTCTCTCCTGGATGTGGATCCTGGCTCATTTATCTTTTTGCCTTCACACATGCCTTGCCTGTTTGCGTGATCCTTTCACACAACCAAGAAAGAGGTGGGGGTTCATGAAAGGCAGGGTACCTGGGATGCAGTTGACTGGAGAAACACAGTGAAGGGTCTGTTGAGCAAGATAAGGATAGTTTCCTTCCTTGATGGATCAATCCTGCTTGCTACCGCGCTCTCTCCATGTAGTCCTTAGGGAGCTGGCTGGTGTGCCTATACCCAAACTGAGCTCTGCAAAAGCCACCATATGCAGATTTCTGCAAACTACTGTTTTGTTTCGTGTATGCATCACTGAGCTCTGCTTTCATCACAGCTCACTTCCTTTCCAAAGAGCTCTCAGTCCCTCCAGTCCCAAGTGGAGACAATGATCTGTACTCTCCTCCGCTCACATTCTGGGAATGTCTCCAGATTTACAAACTTCTTCAGCTCCCACATAGAGCCTTTGAGGAGTCCTTCCTCAAAGTTCACACTGCCCATTTAGATGTTAACTCTTCTCACCTGGGTGCGGGGCATGTCTGCATGAGTACATGCTCATTATTTTATTTTTTGCTTCTGCGTTTTGCTCATAACTTTCACAATGTTCCATGAAAGATTTGCCATCTCTGTTCTCTGTCTACCTTAACAGGGACTTGTGATGCTCAAACAGGCAAAAATCCCCTTGTGAGACCCAGGCAGGCATGTTTTCACAATCATTCTGCCTCCCTGACAGGGTGTTGGGAAACATCTCAGTTACAGTGTGCGCAAGTGCTCTGTAAGAGCAAACAACTCCTCAGCTCTCTCTAGTGTGTTATAGCTCTACTATAACTGTAAAAGGAAAAAAGCTCAACAGGAAAGGCAGACATGACCAGTTCCTTCCTTAGACAGTCTCATTGACTTCAGCTCTGCCACTGTGAGCCACCAAAGTCAACAGGGAAGAGAATTCAGGGGAAGTAAACTGGAGCAATAAGCTGCACAACACAGGCACAACGGACATGTTGCAGAGTGAGACATAGGCCCAGACAAGTCAGAGCATCACTTAGGCCTGTGAACAGCAACTGGGTGTTGCTGAAGTCCAAAAGCAGCCACAGGCAGGTCTTTAGTGGCCACAGAATCACTTGCATGGTGTAGAGTGAGGAGGTCCCAGATTTAATCCCTAGCTCATGAGATTTACCGAGACAGCCTATGCAGGTTGATTAGGAAACACTTCTGTTTCTCTCCATGTTCTTGCTGCTTTTCACTGCCTTGTTATGTCAGTAACAGTGTAACAACAAATCTTTCCAAACTTAACTTTTCTACTCACTTTTTTTTCAAAATAGAAAAAAAAAGCGTGTCTCATCTGTAACTTACTATGCCTCACTCTCTAGCAAAAATCAGAATGAGTCCAGAAAGCCACAGATTAGCTACAAAATTCAGACCATCAAATATCTATTGTTTCTCTTACCAAAAGACAACGCATGGGTTTCTGTAATTTTGTGCTGTTTTTAGCCAGCTGCCAGAAAACAGCCCTACGATGAAGAATGGGCTTCTGGGTTGCAGTTCTCAAAGGCATCTAAGACACTCAAGCACTTCATTTTCTTCCAAACACCAGATTAGTCCAGTGCAGGAGCATGCACTTGTGAGAGCACCTACTGGGAAGGTGACCCTTTTCCCCTTACGTTCTGAGATGCTGTTCAGAATTCTCAACTGAAACACGCAATCAGACATCTAGAGAACTAAGGGTTCATTCAGGCTCTCTTACTGATTTACTCCACAACTTTGAGAAGTGCCACCCCTCCCACCAATGTCTGCACCTGTAACACGAAAAATATATAAATTTCCTAATGGCAAAGGAGGTGGGATTGAATTAATGAGCCTTTGAAACACTGTTCAAAAAATCAAGCACGCAGGACCCTTTCAGAAAAAGAGCATACAGTTCCTGCATCACTGAAAAAGTCTCTATAATAGAGTGGTAATCCTAAAAACTTAATACAGCAATTTGGGTTAAAGGAGAATATGGATTTTAGCCAAGAAAGAAAAACATGTACCAACCATTTGCCAAATATTCGTGGACTGCACTTTAAGACCTACTTAAAGGAAGGCTTTACTGGACACCTTTGGACAAAGCTGATGTCTAAGATAGAGCTAACAATATATTAAGACATTTCAGAAAAGGAGAGGCAGCTTTGCAGGTGTTGGCACTCCCTTCCAAACTCCTTAAGAGTATACAAAACACAATTACATTATTTTTCCCAAGAAAAGTGCTTTTTTTTTTTCTCTGACTGTATAGGAGCTAGCTCACTACTGGACACTCGTACACACAGAGTTCTGTGTGTCTGAATTGATTAAACTGTCTGCTAAAAGATTTCCAAATCATAATTTATAGCTTATACTATTAGAGGGCTCTCCAAAGCCATGTTTTCAATAGGCCATAATCTTACACTTATGGGACAACTGGTGCATATTCATGAGTTACTTGGTACAGCCAAGTGCCCTCTAGCTTGCTAGCATCTTCCATCAGGAGTCAGGAATTAAAATACTCTGACTCCTTCATTTCAGTTTTGTTTCCTTGTCTAAAGGGTGCAAAAAGGACTTCAGTGGTATTGAAATTGTTTCTTAACCACTCAGAGTTCCCCTCTGTTTCAAAGGACTTGAGCTTTACTGAATCAAAACACAGTCCCAAAGACTGAGACTTTGGTCTTGCCTTGACATACTCATATATACAGTGCACCTGTAAAGGAAATAAATTTCACAGAGATTTGCAAACTCAGGAAAAACCACTCTGCATAGTTATTTGGTTAGCTAATCCTGCCAAAGGAAAAATTTGCCTGAAGGAACATGTCAGCAGTTTGCTGAACAAAGGGTTCTTGTGTTTCAGATGAATTTCCAGACTTTTTTCAGTTAAATCCCTGACAAATACTCCATAGGCTAACTTCAGTTTGTAAAACAGGTTCTGACTATGATGGTTCATCATTAATCCAGTTGGTAGATTCCCAGCCCTGTGTCAGAGCTCAGAACATTCAATACATAATTGGACTTTCCTTTTCTGTAAGTTTGATGTTTATTTGACCAGAAAGCAGTTATTAAAGGTCGCTTTCATGAGCATGAGGAAAAAAATATGAATCTTGTATAACTCAGGATTATGCAATAATTTTTGGCTGAAATCATAATGGTGATATGCTATTTTTGTTGCCACATGACAGATGCCAATCCAGCTGCTCTGTTCTCCCTTCAGGCGCAGCCTCCTCTCCTGCAGTGCCACCAGGAGATGAGACATACAGAGGAGCTGCATATTGTCAGAAAACAACCTGCTGTGAGACAGATACTTCGGTCTTGCAAGTCTGCATAGCACTACGTGCATGATAAGTATCTAAAGACTGCCTTTGTACTAGCAGCACAAAGTTGCAGAAGCAGCTCTGACCTCTCCTGCACTGGAATAATTCGTTTCTGTATATAAAAAGAAACAATGAATGAGTCAGAAATAGCAAGAGAGAATATGGGAAAAGGAGAGTCATGTTTCAGACCAGGAAAAGGATGGGGACAGAACACAGCTCAGTAGACCTGAGCAGTTAGTCCAGCTGCCCCTGTCACACTGCTACACAAGCAGCACAAGTTGAAGTGGTTTCCTGCAGCATACAGCTAAAGGACAGAGAAGTGCTCTGAAAGCATTTGAATGAACAGCAGAATTAGTCCCCAAAAGTTGTTGTGAAAAGGAGCAAATCCTTAATCACTGTTTGTCAGTTATCCCAGCCTGCCTCACCCTTCCTTGCTTAATGTGGCCTCAGGATTCTGGCAGGGAAATTTAAAAAATAAGTTGCATCTTCACATACTAACTACTCATATTGCAGCATACCAAAAGCCCAGGTATAACCTTTTGCACTTCATTCTGTACATAAGAAAACTTCTTTGTAAATGACAAAATCTGTTTTTACTCACTCCTTGTGAACTTGGAAATTAAATCTTTGCCTGAGTGGTTTTCTTCCACACTGGCTTATTATTGCATAAAAGCAAGCAAGTGCTGAGCTGAGAGCATTGGTTTGCCACTGACTGAATGGTCACAAAGTGCTGAGTTTTGCACAAAATAACTTTTTACTTCAAAGTTTCTCAGAAGATCCAGGTTGTTTGCACAGGTTTGCTATTTTAGGATTGCTCACAAGTGCTGAACTGTAGAAGTCGTGCTTGTTGTTACACGAAAGATCCTAAGTTGTCTGTTTTTTGTTGGTTTTTGTTTATTAGTTTGTTTTGCATGGTACCAAGTATCAGTTGTAGTGAAAAAAAATCCCAACAATTAGTGAAACCCCCAAACCCCCATTAAACCTAATGCCTTAATTCTCTGTTTCATTTCCCCACTTTCTTGTGGCAAACATAAGAACTGTAAAACAAAGTTATGACATTTCCATTTAAACTGCTAGACAGGATACAAGAGTGGAATTACAACACTTATATGTTAAGTCTTTAATGGACAATTTCTTAACCTATCTACAATTAACTACATAAAAATCCTAGAAGTGATAGTACTCTTCTTCTGAAGAAAATATCTCTCATTTGTCTCTCAACTGCAGGTAAATTCTGCTTTCATTTACATTGTGTAAACAAAGTAGCTCCACTAAATTAAATTCCTGTGGTATCCTAAGGAACCATAATTTGCTACTCAATTAAAAAAGCGGAACATTATAGATCAGACGCAAACAACTGTCTTACAACTTTATGGAAAGGCTCTCATCCTAAAAAGATGGAAGATCCAGCACCCTTCAGGCACTGTTTTGCAAATCAACAAGCACAAACTTTTGTCTTCCTCGTTTTTAACTTCTAATAAAATTAGGAATAGAATAGGAATATACAGATGAGAAGCTACATTTTGCATCTTATGAACAAAAGAGATACTAACACAGGCAACAGTTTTTACAGGAACTGTGTGCTCTACCCTAAGGCATTTCAATGTTATTTGGGCAGTTAAATCCCAGGAGGCATATCAAAATACAACCTTTAAATAAGAAAAAAGCAGCCTAAGAATTATTTACCTCAAGGATAATTACATTAAGCGGTAAAGTTAGAATGGACATAAAAGAAGCAGAGCATTCCAATGGCAAAGTTCTTGGAATTCCTTTATAAAATTTCAAAATATTTTATTAAAGAGGATTTGAAATTATTGCTTCATAATGGACAGATATATGCCTGTGAAGAAGCCCTGCTTTATATAGGGACACACGCTCTGAAAGGGATATTTTAGAATCATGGATGCTGAGCTAGTCCCTTCCAAGATATGCAAAAACTATGGTCTTGTCTCACAGCAAAACCTGCCTCAGAATCTAGAATTTTATTCTTTCCTTTAGAAGTATTTAATAATTTTCTGTTACCTAGAACTATAAAATCTGAGGCTTTTCCATCTAAAGATGATGTTATATTAATGTTGTCAACAAGAAATTGCTACCTCTATGCTGTTTTCAATTACTGTACAGTTGGACTTAATTCTTATGACATCTGGTTGCTCCAATCTGTGTGATTCACTGATTTCACTGTCTAACAATTTGGTGGTCAAGCTCTGAGCAGCTAGTCCGTAAATGGGCACCACACCATAACATTCACCCTTTGACTGTTTTTGCAGCTAAGCTTTTTCTTTTCCACTCTCTCTTCTTTTCTGTGGGCCTCTTCCTTCCACTGGGCAGCCTCATCTCTTTTCATGGTCTCTCTCATACCAAAGTGCTGTGCAGCTTCTGGTACATTGCTTGTTCAATGCATACATTTTCACTGTTTGTTTCCACATTGCTTTTTTACACTGTGCATTTTCGTGGAGTGATGTTTGGAACAGGCTAAGCCAGAGAGTTGTGGTGAATGGGATGGAGTCTAGTTGGAGGCCTGTATCTAGTGGAGTCCCCCAGGGTTCGGTATTGGGACCTGTGTGGTTCAATATATTCATCAATGACTTGGATGAGGGAATAGAGTGCACCCTCAGCAAGTTTGCTGATGATACGAAACTGGGAGGAGTCACTGACATGCCAGAAGGCTGTGCTTCCATTCAGTGAGACCTAGACAGGCTGGAGATTTGGGCGGGGAAAAATTTAATGCAATTTAACAAGAGCAAGTGTAGAGTCTTGCATCTGGGCAAGAACAACTCCAGGTTCCAGTATAAGTTGGGTACTGACCTGTTGGAGAGTAGTGTAGGGGAGAGGGACCTGGGAGTCCTGGTGGACAGCAGGATGACCATGAGCCAGCACTGTGCCCTCGTGGCCAAGAAGGCCAATGGCATCCTGGGGTGTATCAGAAGGGGGGTGGTCAGTAGGTCAAGAGAGGTCCTCCTTCCCCTCTACTCCGCCCTGGTGAGACCGCATCTGGAATATTGTGTCCAGTTCTGGGCCCCTCAGTTCAAGGACAGGAAACTGCTGGAGAGAGTCCAGCACAGAGACATGAAGATGATGAAGGGAATGGAGCATCTCCCTTATGAGGAAAGGCTGAGAGAGCTGGGTCTCTTTAGCTTGGGAAAGAGGAGACTGAGGGGTGACCTAATCAATGTTTATAAATATGTGAAGGGTGAGTGTCAGGAGGATGGAGCCAGGCTCTTCTCTGTGACATCCAGTGATAGGACAAGGGGCAATGGGTTCAAGCTGGAACGCAGGAGGTTCCACTTGAATATGAGAAAAAACTTCTTTACAGTAAGGGTGAGAGAGCACTGGAACAGGCTGCCCAGAGAGGTTGTGGAGTCTCCTTCTCTGGAGACATTCAAAGCCCGCCTGGATGCGTTCCTGTGTGATCTGATCTAGGTGTTCCTGCTCCGGCAGGGGGATTGGACTAGATGATCTTTCAAGGTCCCTTCCAATCTCTAACATTCTGTGATTTTGTGATTCTGCAATTCTGCTTAAATTAATGACATTTTCAAAATACAGTATTTTGCCAGTCCTATGATTTCCTCTCTGAATCCCTGCTTCAAGCCTTTTTTCCAATAATCAGGAAGGAAAAATAATGTAACTGAGATTCTCCACTGCTCTGATACACTAAAGAACCTTGAAGTAATATAGCAACCACAGGAAGTCTTGCCATGAAATTGTGAAATTTGGTGATACTGACAAACTGGAGGGTGGCTTGCTGCTCCCTCATAGTTAGCTCATAGGAGTATCCAGCCAGGCGGGAGACAGTTACTACAAAGACTCCTCTGGGCCCACTTCATGACATGGTGTCTATGTAACAACTCAAGCGTTTCCATGGTTTTATTAAACATTACCAGACTTCAAGCCTTGGAGACAGCATGAACTCAGAATTCTTGGGCTTTTTTCTTTATCGTAAATTTCGTAATTTCTGAAAGTAAAATCTGCTTTTCTCCCTTCTAGTGTTTCCTGGGTCTGCGCTGCTGGGATGCAGGTGGGGACACAGCATTGCCAGGCAGCTAATTTTGAGAATTCTTCAACCTCCATGTATTCAGCCTCAGAATAAAGGAGTGACTGTTGTAAATGACTAATTTATTGCTCTTCCAGGAGTATGCTGCCTTGTAACTGGGTTTGGGAGCAGCACCTCTGACTCTCCTGTGCAAGTAAGGACCGCAACATGTTCAGAAGGTAAAGAACAAAAAAAGGCAATCAATGTGGTGAATTACAAACCAAATTTTTCAGAATAGTTCTGATCTGCCAGCTACAGTTGTGACTGTTGTCCTCAAACTCTGCCTGTCAAATCTTTGGGCTCCCAAACTTGTGACAGATGCATCACTTCCCCTGCAGACCACTTCCACTTATTAACAACAGGAAATTGTCTCTGAAAGAGACACGTGCTTTGCTTGGAGCATGAGCTTTGGCAGCCTGTAGGAAGGAACACTTCCTCTTAGACTTCAGAGCTCTTCAGTCTAGTGCTCTGCCATGCTGATTCTTTTCTGTGTTAACCACTGTGTCTTCTTCCCACTGCCAATAACCAGCACTAAGATAGGTCCATTATTGTAACATTCACTTGTGGAAAGAAAACAAAAAAGCCCTCCAAACCATTAAAATGCAACATTACCTATCAACACTTTGGAGTTACACTGAGCTTGCCTGCATTAGCCAGTAACAGGCTCTTTATTAGTGTGTGTCCTGTACTACACAGTCACTAAGGGGCTACTGCATCATGAACACGTGTATGCACCAGGTCTGTTGCAATGTCTGCAGAATGTGATTCTTCTCAGTAACACATTGATGTCAGAACTACCAATCACCAACAGTGTCTGGATGATGGCTTGGATGACAAAACTTAGGTCAAGCAAATTTGGCACACTCTCTTGGAAAATGTAAGAGACTTTTATATGGGACGAGACATGGTCCCTTAAAGGGCACATTCCCTAAGCCTTAGCCCAAAGCTTTTTACTAACAGTGAAATAATAAAGGAATTTTTATTAGAAGCACCACCTACAATGCCACTCATGGCCTAATGTTACCTCTAACAGCTGCATTTCTATTACAACAGAGTGTTTTTACTGACTGGGTTATCTTGGCCAAGGAGGAATTTTAAAAACTCTGTAATGTTGTCAGCTCCTTCTGTAAAAAAATTTTCTCAGGGGATGGGGAGGGGGTTAAAATGTGCAGTGATTTGACCTCTTCCTCCCCATTTCTGTGGAAAGAAGTGACAGCCTGTGACTAAGGAGATAATCACACAATGGTAATAAAAAGAAATAAAGAATCTCCACTGTGAAAAGATGTTGGGGCAATATTTGGAAACAAGTCACTGATGACCCAATATCTGTTCTCAAAAGAATCGGTGGCTGGAAAGCAACAATCCGGTTTTTGAACAGGAGCTATGAATAAAAAAGTTTAAATATGTACATGAACATAAGACTTTAAAAAATCTTATCCATCCTTCATTGAGCTGTTTTATTTTCTCACCTCCTGTTTTTGCTTAGCTGTCATAGCTGTGAGAGCAAACACACAAGAAGGCAACAAAAATTGCCCTAAATACAAACCCTCTGCACTACATATGGCGCTCACTGCATTGTAGCCACTCTACATTAAATTACTTTTACCCTGAAAGTCTGGCTGCCCTAATGTCAGTGACAGTGCTGGCGCTTCTCCAGCTGTTGCAGCATTAGCTGCCCGACTCCATGGTATTTATGTTCAGGTGTTTTGACAACTTTATCCTCTACATTTGCACAGCTGTGTAGGCAAGCTGCTAAAAATAATCAAATTGTTTCTACTCTGCCATGATTTGAAAAGAAATTCCTAAAACTGCCAGGGTTAGACAGTAGTGTGATGAAGAATAAACACTGCAGATTTTTTTTTCCATTTAAAACACTTTCAATGCATAAACCCTGGTTCAGAAATGAATTTAAGCAGATTTGTAATTTCCAAAAAGTGTGACTTACAGGCATGTCTGAAAAGATGTGATTTCTTGAACTAAGGCAATGTGCATTTTAATTACACAGTGCAGTCATACCACACTGACTTGATTTTAAGGTAATCCCAAATTTAAGATTATGTTTAAAAGAGCAGAGATGAAAAATGAAGAAGAAATTATTAGCAATCACTTTGTTTTGCTGCTCCACAGTCCTCCTGCTGCTGCAGTTCCCTGCAGATACACAGGGGATCTTCCCCAGTCCTGTCCATACCCCCACAAAACTACTTCCTTTTCCAGTCCCACTGGGCTCCACAGAGCTGGTTAATCCAACAATCTGTGCCACCCTGAAGCTCCCCAGAACTCTAGACTGAGATGTTGCTAACAAAGAAGGGGGAATGCAAAAGGGTCACCCTGACTATATAATAATGACTGAAGAATGTCAGGCTATTTATATCCCCCACTATTTTCTCCAACAGGGATTATAAAGTCTACATATTCACAGGAATGGGAACAGGCTAAGCAAACAGGACTGTTTCCCCCTAAATACTCCCTCAGCCTCCATATATTTTCAGTTTCACTCTGTGCGGCTGCTAGGTATTTAGCAGTACCTCCCTAAAAATGTAATTCTAAAATGCACAAGGGGCTTCAGCTAGCACCCTGTGCTACTACTGGAGTATTCCGCTCTTAAGTACATCTCATTTGGATTCACTGCAGAAATCCATTCTGCTCCCAGGTATGCCTAAAGCCTTCTAACAAGAGCCAACACAGCCTTCTCAGGAACAAATCATATCAAACCGCATTTCCTTCTTGGTGCAGGAGAGCTACTGATCTCTCAAAGGAGAGGAAATAGCTCTATTTTCAGCAAAATCCCATATATAGAAATTGTGCCCTAAAAGGAAAGGTTGAAGAAATTGGGTTGATAAAGCCTGGAAAAGAAAAAACTACAAAGGCCCATGAGGAAACACAGAAGCAAAAGGCTTCCAATATATGAAAGGATGTTATAAAAACAGTAGTGATGAACTCTTCTCCATCTTTAGTGGTAGAAAAACAAGAAGTACAATAGGCAGAAGCTGAGGGTTAGTACAAACACTGCAATACTATGGAAAAAGCTCTTAAGTTATCTGGGGAGGTTTTAAGTCCTGTTCACCAGAGATTTGAGGACAAATGTGTCTCAGGAATTTATAAATGTTTATAGCTAGTACTATCTCAGTGAGGAGGTTACACGAGCTCTCAAGCTCCCTTTCATTTTCACATTTCTGGGATCATTTTAGTCATATAGGAAAATACAAGCACAGAAGTGTGATGACTTCTCTAAGCTGAGACAGACTAGAAAGAGCCAGGAGAGAACACAGATCATGAGACTTTGGATTCTCTACTATAAACAATACCTCTTTCCCCTCTCAGGGAAATCCCCAGCTTCCTCCTCTTTTTTATACACTATACTATACTATAAACTGGTAACTTGATGTTACTGAACATCAGATGAACTGTGGGACCGGTATAGCAGTAATTATAAATAGCCTCACATTTTTATAGGGATTATGGATAGAGAATGTAAGGCTGCCTTTGTCTGCCAAAGACACCTGTTCCTTTGTGGTACTTGTAGACCTGTGAAAGAATGAGGGAGTCCTTTGTGTCAGCATTTGTAACTCAGCCTGCCCACTGTGAAGAGAAGAGCCATTGCGGCAGTGACAGCCCAGAGCCATACCTGAATCCCACTTTAGGCATGGAGGCAGCGCTTTGTATTCCTTTTCTCAGTCATTGCTAGCACAGCCTCTGCAGGCTGGCCAGCATGATAGACAAGTAGCAGACATTTTACCCTGGCACACTAAACGTTCTCCAGAGCAAACCAGAGAAACCTGTTTTTTGGTTTTGGTTTTTGTTTTAATTGCCATTGAGTTGATATGGGTCGAGGTTTCATTGGGTGGGGTTTTGAAAACTAGTTTGTCCTTGACCCAGGTTTGTTCAATATTTTCAAAACAGCAAGAAGGGTGGAATAGAGATTATAACTATTTAACATGCAGAGTTCAAATACTGGTGAAGATCAGTTTAGAACTTAAGGCAAATTTGGAAAACTGGAGAAAAAAAAAAAGACTGCAAATCTTTTTTTGGCAAATACAAGAAAATGAGCTTCAACGAGAAGATGGCACTGACTGGGATACTACTGTCCTGGCAGCAGTTCTGCAGGAATAGATCTCAGGGTTATAATAATTCACAGGCTGAAGATGAGTCATTGTACTGAAGTGTCTGCATTGGAGTATGACCAGTACAACACATGAAATAATTCTGCTTCTCTATCCACTTAGGCAGTTGTAAAGCCTCAGTTGAAACACAGGGTGCAGTTGTAGGTGCCCAAGGAGGAGACGGGCCAATAAGAGACAGAAGGAGATCAACTAACATATTCCGAGGTTCAGGAAACACTGCCTCTGAGCAGACATCAGACACACTGCATCAGTCACAGAAAAAGGTAGGAGAGGGGATGCAATAGCAGTCTTAAAGTACACAAGGAGGGTAGAAATAAAATGTTTAAATGCCTACGGTAGACAGGACAAGAACAAATGAATATCAGTTGCAGTGACAGTAATCCAAGTTTTTATTAGAAGAAATTGATGAGGAGCAGACACTGTCTCTACTATCAGGCTTTTTAAAGCAGGTGAAACAGTGTCATAGGTAGAGTGACCCTGCTTTTGGACAGAGGGGTGAACCTAAGGTTCCTTCAAATATAAATATTTGTTTTATAATTTAATGAAAGAAAGCGGAACACAGAACATTATATTGTAGATGGCTTATTCCTGAGCTTAAGACTATGAAAGAAACCAAATCTAAAAAAATGATGTACAACCCTCTTCCTCTGCGATTACTTCCTTCTCACAAGACCATGCGGATGTGAATGTTACCAATTCCTGCCGTGATATACAGAAATACAAAAAAAACTAACATGGGAAAAAAGAACCTCAAGCAAATAATCCTCTTCCTTTTTAATCTTTGGCACAAGTTCCTTCTGTCCAACAAAAAAAAATAATTTCTTTGGTTTATGCCTATTACGGAAATGGAGAAGTGTTCAACACACTAACTGCAAATCCTTCTAACAAACATTATGCCTTCCACAAATTAGCTCCTTGCCTAATGTTATAATCCATTATGCAGCCTATGTGACACACACTGCCTTCAGATACTTAGGAAATGGTTAACCTTTTTAATTGGCTATGACTGCAGGTTTATCTAATTTCCCTATGCCTCAGTCCCTATTTCCTGGGAATACTGCAAGATTAAAACCATGACTGTCAAAGAAAAGTCACTAAAAAGATACATTACAATGTAGTTAAAACAGTCTTTTCCTTGCCGATACATCAAACAATAGGGAAATGGCTAGACAGTATGTTGGCTGGAATGCATATCAGCTACTGCTATTACACACAGCTTTTTGAATTAACAATACCTTAGCAGCATTTTTTTTTGTTTGATGCCTCCAGTGGTCATAAAATCTCAAAAGGATCTGAAAATGAGGAAAAGCACCACTCTTCACTTTCTTTCATTTAGTAAAAATGGCTGCTATAATTGTTAAAAAACTTCAATGACTTGCATGAAGTAAGAGATATTTAGATTCAATCAACACATTTTCCACATGAGATAATCTGAAATTAAAAAAACATTTTCACAGCTGGAAATATTACTATAATGAAGATCCACATGGAAGCATTTTTAGGCTGACTGAGAATTCAAAAAGAGAAAAAAAATAAAGTATACATAAATCTCATCCAGACTCAGGGTTCAGGATATTGGGACGAAGGGGTTAAATCTCATTTAATGATTATAATCCTGAAAAGAGCAGGCTGCAGAAGAGAAGGGAACAGAAACTTTTCCACCATCTGCTAACAACCAGCTTTACACAGTGCAAGGGTTACAAGGAGTAGAAGAACTTGGATTCTGACAGGGAACATGGACTGAAATCTTGCTTCCAGGGAGCTCTTGGGTGCTTGGCTGGACAAGAGAGATCACCAGCACAGACAGAGCTTCTACTGCCTAGAAAAATCTGGCTGAAAAGACAGTTATCCTTCATTAAATTTGATGAAGAGAGTTGTAAGACACAAAATATTGGTGTAGTAACATGACAACTTTTGCATGCCTTTCTGGATCTGAAATAACCACTCTGAATGAACTATTCCTATTTGCCTCTTCAGATCAATCAAAGCTTGTTAATATACAAGACATTTCAAACATATGCAATGTCTTAAATGTAAGAACATTAGCAGAGAAATTGCTCATCAGCAATGGTTTTCTAAACAAGGCTTCCAAAGTAATAAAACACAAAAACCCAGAGATGGTTACAGAGGACAGACCCAGCAATTTCGGTTCTGAAAACAGTGCCAAGAACAATACTGGGGACATTGACTCATGGAGAACTGTTTAAATTCCCAAGTAAACTACTGCACATCTGCATTATATCCTGGAGAAAAGCCAGACTTGGGAGATCTTATTTTTTTTTTATGAAACTCCTTAAAATGACTCTTGGGCAATCTAAGACAAAAACTGAACAGAGTTTAGGAAATACATTACTCCATTGGCTAAACTGGTTGAAATAAGCTGAAGGTAGGTAATTTGTGAGCATGCCAGCTTCAGCCCATTAGGCCTTTTGTGCCTCTTGAGATTCACTTTAACCCAAGTTATCTGACAAAGGCAAGGAAAAGTTGCTTCACCTGTCCAGAAGCTCTAATAGTAAAACTCAAATTTGTCTCGGACTTCTAAGAGCATAACTTTTGAGAGTGTACTCGCAAATGCCCTTTCAATGCAAAAGTCTTTCTGAACAGAGTCTTAGCCTGAAACATCTCTTTTTTTTAGTATATTACCAGTAGCTCAGAACAAAGGACACTACAAGGTGGTTTATAATATTAACTGTAACAATGGCTACCACAAAAAAAACCCCACATTTTTGCATACAGCAAGAAGTCTATTATAGCCCAGTAAAAGAGGGACTGCATTGTAAATAGGTTTGGTTGTAACATTTACACTGCAGGCTTTTTTAGTTTGCAAATATTTAATGAATCAGTTAGGATTTCTTCAGATGTAGTCATTGAGTCACATGAACATAACATAACATTTTCACAAATACCTGAAGATAGTTTGAATGAAATCTCACAAATGATTGTGCTTCTATGTGTTACAGAATTTGCAATGTTGATTCAACAAACTCCATTTTTCCTCTTCAACACATTTTTTCTATAGCATTCATATTCTTATAACCATAAATTTACATTAAGCAATGCCAGAACTGCACTCAAGATGTTTCAAAGTGTCACACTGTATTTAATACAGAAAAGAGAAAGACTTGTATAATCAACACTCAGCTTTTAAAACTAGTAAATAATAGAATCATAGAATCATTAAGGCTGGAAAAGACCTCAGGGATCATCAAGTCCAACCATCAGCCCACACCACCTAACCCACTAAACCTTCTCCCTAAGCACCACATCTACACGTTTCTTGAACACCTCCAGGGATGGTGACTCCACCTGGCCTAATCACTCTTTCAGCGAATAAATTCTTTCTAATATCCAGCCTAAACCTCCCCTGGTGCAACTTGAGGCCATTTCCTCTTGTCCTATCACTTGTTACTTTAGAGAAGAGGCCAGCACCCACCTCACTACACTCTCCTTTCAGGTAGTTGTAGAGAATGATAAGGTCTCCCCTCAGTCTCCTCTTCTCTAGACTAAACACCCTCAGCTCCCTCAGCCGCTTCTCGTAAGGCCTGTGCTCCAGACCCTTGAACAGCTTCGTTGCCCTTCTCTGGACCTGCTCCAGCACCTCAATGTGAGGGGCCCAAAACTGAACACAGGATTCAAGGTGCGGCCTCAGCAGTGCGGAGTGCAGGGGCACAATCACTTCCCTTGTCCTGCTGGCCACACTATTTCTGATGCAGACCAGGATGCTGTTGGCCTTCTTGGCCACCTGGGCACACTGCTGGCTCACATTCAGCTGGCTGGAAAACTACCTGACAGCCTTCTCCATATACTCATAATTTATGGGAGAACTATTTTCTTTCCTAGGTTAGGCTAAGTCTCTGAACATGCCCCAAAAATATGCAGCTTTGCCATGAATTACATAAATGATTAACAGAAAAAGCAACAACAGCTGAAACCAAATGTGAGAGGAAGACTATTTCCATGACAGAACAAACCAGTATAGTAATGGTTTAGTTCCACATCAGTATCTGTAACCATGCCAGTTTAGGGGAAGAAAGATGGAAGGTCCACCAAGCCATTAATTTTCCCCATTCCAAATAATTTTTGGTTCTTACCACATGATTATTTAACTTCTTTAGGATATTAAAATCAAAATTTTAACACATATATCATCATGGCTCATATTCATTCTTCATTCTTCTGATACATTCAAAGAATTCTCAAATAAGAAAAGCAAGATTTACCACCCTTGAAAAACCTGTATTCTTTCATCCTCTGAGAACATAATCTTCCAGTGTTCCAGTACAGTTTCAAATAATTGTTGGGAATAAAGGAAAGGTTTTTTGGTATACAATTCTCTGACTTAACCTTGGAATATTTTTCAACACAAGAGCAATACTTACTAATTCTAATCCTCTTCAGCAACAGCAATTTTAAGTGAGAAGCAGCACTGTTTTTTAACATTCCCATACTTCATATTAAAGTTCACTCAGAAGTTTCAGATGCTGCTTACCTCCTAGCAGCACTACTTCTTTCTGAACTGCTAGTTTAGTCAGGCACCTCTCTCTTTGGTATCTCATTTTTCATATGTATTACAAGGAGAAAGCAGATCCAGTATGGTTGTCTCTCCAAAATTAATAGAGAAGATAGATACAGAAGGTTGGTTTGCAATCACAGCAATTGTCTGAATTTCTTAATTGTATTTCCTAACACCTTGTGATCAACTAGGCTAACCATATCAGTCATGGACTTGCCTTTTCCAATAAACTTAATGTGGTACATGATTCTTTTGTTTGATTTTATAACAGTAATCATGTTTCTGAATTATTTGTAATCTTCCCTCTTAATGCCTATCATAGTTTATATTCCAGTTTACTGATTAATTTGTCAAAGACTTCTTTGTGGCTTTAGTGGATTTCCAAACCTCACCATGTAGCTAAAATAATTCTATGGAATGGAGCAAATGTTTTTTGAAACTTCTCTATTTCGCTTCAATTCTTTCTAAAAGAATTGAAAGTGACTGAAATCAAGCAAGCATGGACAGAGGATCAAATACCACCCTGTCATACCAATGCAATGTCTCTCTGAAACAGCACAGGTGTCAAATAAATCAGGCTTCAATGCCATAGAAGTGGGCTAAAAAAAGGCAGGCCAGATGGGAAAATCTAAACCAAAATCACTAAGTTCATAAAGGAGTGTGGATAATCAGTCACCTGAGGTGTAAATTCAAAGGAAAGACAAAGTGCAATTTGACTGGTAGCTAATATTCGTTACCAAACTGTGAACAACAGAAGAGAGACTACAATGTGTGGTATGCAGTACCTACATAGAGGAAATGAATAAAGATGACCCTACAAGGTTGACAGTCATATTCAATCTCAAAAGCCACTTAAGTCACATCCTACTTTGTTTGGAAATGCAGCCCACAGTTATGTAAAGCAAGACAGACTTAGCGTCAAGTCATGATTGCATAAACTTATCTACAACAGCATAAACAAAGGAAGCAGCGTGAAAAATATGTTGAAAATCTGACTGATCTCAGGCAGTCCTCTCCCTCACGCTATTGCAGTCATTTCGCTGTTGTGGTGGTCAGCAACCTTGCATAGGTACAAATATGCCTAAAAATTGTTCCTTGACATCGAAAATACCAAATTTGCAAACCAAGCTATGTTGGATCTGAGGAATGAGTCATATGGGTAATGAGACAACTAATAGGGCTGTAAGCATCTGGACTACACTTTTCTGTGGATTCCGGTTCAGTTAAGGTGACAATTGAGAACAGGCGATATGGTGCGTACACCTAACATGCCTCAGGGGAGCTGTGCTATTTGCTATATATTTGAAGCGTCAAGACATACTATGAAGGAGAACCTTATTCTTCAGTTCTTGAGCTTGGTACAACTAAATCAATTAATATTTCACTCATGTAAGACTTGGATTTTGAATTCTTTGGTAGTTGGATGGAAAACTGTCAGTCAGTCCTTGCTCTCGCACCAGTACTGTCAAAAGAAGCACATCTCTATACATCATGATGATTTTTATTATCACTCTGCCCACAAACATGGGGAAGGCTGCTTACTAAGCTGTACTTCCACAGTATTATAGCAAATTTTCTTATCCAGATCTGGCATGCCATGAAGTCTTTTGGTAAAACAGTTGCATTGTAAGATCTGATTTGCATATCTCTTTACATCAGTAGAAACACTGTTACTAAAAGATACCACACAGACCTCCACTATCCACTTAAACATTTATGAAACATCAAAAGAAACTCATGCAAGGACATAATCTAAATACTTTTCTTCTTTCCCCAAATCATATTCCTGAACTTCAGAACTTAATTCTGCATCTTTTGTATTGTATATAATAAATTCAAATGTAGATTTTAATGTGTGTATTTAAGAACAAAAATCTGCCCCTTGGAAGTTTTTGGGTAGGTAAGCCTCACAAACCTGTGTGACTGCAAGTGCCAGAATCTATTTGTGCATGTCAGCAACAACATCTTATAGATTAGCTCCTGACAAGGGCAGTAAAGCATACGGTCTTTCAATATTGTTAAAGAGACAGATCTGTTGCATGGGCAGAACACAGAGCTCCAAGCAATACAGGAAATCATTATGTCAATTCTGTCAGTATGACCCTTCCTGGGGTGTCAAATAAGCATTGTAAATTTAGTTATCATGTACAATTCTCAGAAAGCAAGGAATTCTAATGCACATAAATCCTTTGTTGTTCTTGGTGAAAAAAAGCTGATGAAACACACAAGTTCAAGAGCACCTGTTCACTCCTCCTCCCTGAGAGCTACAAGAGGATCAGTATTATGTACAAACGAGGAATACATGTGTAAGGTTTAGAGATTTAAACTTTGAAAAATTTCAGATGAAAAGAAATCTTCCAGCTGCATTAGAAAGTGTTACTGATGACGAGTAGAAATTTTTAATGATATTTCTATACTAATAAAAGTGTTTGTGTAGATACTACTACTCTACAATGGAGGAAGGTTAAAGATAATAATATATTTTATTTTTCCCACAAAATTACTACGTACTCAATCTGTGAAGTATTCAAAAATAAAAATTTCTATAATAAACTAGGCCAGAAGCAGGGATTTTTAAAAGAACATGAGAAAATGGTATGATAAATCTCATTGAACTCCAGCTCATTCAGGAGCTCACTTGAAATAAGCATAAAGGCTTGATGAAGGAAGTGTGACAATTTTATCTTCTGAACCTCTAGCTTTAACTGTATTATTTGCATACATGCTGAACAGCCTTTTGCATGAAATATGTGGGATCTGTGTAATAATGGAGAGGGAGAAATATAAAATAATCCGTTTTGACCAATCCTGGTTCAAAGAACATTAGTTCAGCTTTTTATACGGTAGAGATATTAATCATAGGAAGGAAATCCTTATCAGCATTCGAAGTCCCAGTAGGACATGATATTTGCTTTCTTCCAACATGCCCCTCTTAATCCCTACTGACCTTGAAGAGTCTGCGCATGTAACCCAGAGGAAAACTGCTCAGTGTATATCTCCTAATTATTCTTGTATTACCCTTGTTAGGTGCCATCTTTTCTTCTCAAAGTAAAGCATCTTAGAGTTAATTTAATATTCCCTATTAGTACTCAAACTAGCTATGCCCTTAAGGCCTCAAAAAATGCAGTCTTCAGCCATCTACACTTTGAGGGCAAAAGAAAGACTAGCAGGTCCTTAGCCTTTTCTCCTTCAAGACAAAACAAAATGAAAATGAGTGACTGATGGCAGAAGAATTATTGAAATCCTTCCATTCCTTTGTATACTTGGCACGTGAGACACATTTGTTAAATGAACTTTGTAAAGGTTTAAGGGTGTAATGATAGGGATTTACGTGCATGAAGCTTTACTCATCTTTCCAGCTCAGGGGCAGGAGTTCTACAGCAGTTTGGGTTTTTTTTCCTGCTGACTCACATCTACTGTCACAAACCAGAAAATGAAGACACTTGTAATTTTCTTAAAACAGGGGCCTTGGTTACTCTAACATTTGTGTTCTGTGGCAGTCCTTATTCCAAATAGTTAAAATTATGGATTTGTACATTTCATAATGATCAGATAGATATGCTGTCACCATTACAGGCTGCTGAACTTTGCCTTTCACAGAGGAAGCTGTTTCCCTAACAGGGCTCTTCAACTTAAATTGAACAACATTTTGCTTGAAAGATGTAGGACCTGTAAAATATCTGACAGGGAATAATACAAAATTATCAGTGCTGACTGATCCTTGTTCAAAGAACAATAGTCCAGCTTTTCATCTGGTGGAGGTATTAATTATAAGAGTTGACCGATAATGGCAGATAATACTGCTGAAGGTGGGAAGCAGCAGATGGGACTGCTCCTGTTAGGTATGCATGTATTTTTAAATAAAGCTCATAGTTTCATTTTTCAAGTATTGTGCTCTCTGAACAACTAGCACATAAATGTATTTTTGGCAGCTAGTAAGGTTTCCAGGTAGAATACCAATGCCATGTATCAGTGAAAAGTAAACATCTCCGGATTTATTGTAAGATCTCAAATGGAGGAACTGAGTTAATACACTGTACAATCAAACGCCAACCCCTAATCTCTACAGAAGTTAACTGCGTATCATACCACAGCCAAGACTTGCTTCTAATAGACATGTCATCTTTAAGATTGGAAATCTCAATTTGTCAATATTCAAATACACATCTCCTGAAATCTATTAGGTAGACAGATGTCTATGAGCCAAGTTCATTTTAAGACCACAGAGATACACAGGAATTGACTTCGCAGCTGATGGAAATGATTGGGGAAAACTTTCTAGTACTGCCAGTGATTTATCTTTCCAGATATCATTTTTATGACCTTGATCTAGCCAGCTGAACTTTCCATACCTCAGTTGCTCATTTACTGTCCTCCCAAATAATGGTGTACTAGTTGAATCATTAATTATTTGAAAGCAAGACTTTCTATGCAGTTATAAAATGCTTAAAACAACAAAATCCTGTTTTATTGTAGGCTTTTGAAGGACCAAACACAGAAAATATGTATAGATTGCAAAAGCTTTCAAAAATTACCCAAAAACCCAACATAGTATGTTTTTGGGTGGTCAGCTTAAGATTCTTAAGTCAACTTCTCATCAAACTTAAGTGCCAATTCAAGAATCTTTAAAAGGAGTGAACTGCAGCACCAACATTTTAAAAAAATCAGCACTTGCAATGTACTCAAGGTAATTCCATACACTTCATGGACCTGAACCACCTGTTAACACGGCACATGAGTTTTGCTGGCTTTTTTATTCTAAATATAGACCACACGTATTGAGGTCCCTTATGTAATCTTAAAAATTACTTCACACCCAAACTAACCTAATCTACCACGAATGACCCAGAACTGCTTCAACTCCATTAGAGACAGCAGGCATGCAAGTGAATGCAATGTCACAAATGCTGTGGGAGAACTGTGTACTTTGGACTGAGAGGCCACTTGATTTGAAACTTCATGAAAAAACAAATCTGTTCCAATTAGTAAGTATCAAGGGTTCCTGTAACATCCTGTATTTACAAACTGGAACACATTAAATGCCCTGAAGGAATGGGGATTATGCAACAACATGTAAACACAAATATTTATAATTTATTGTAAATTATAAACCCCAAAGTTTTCAAGAAAAGGCCAATATGGAAATCAGAGAAATATAGGAATCTGAAAAGGTCTTAATTTCAAGGGGCAGTTGTTCTCTCTTTTTTCCAAAACAGGAGGCTATTTTTCTT
The DNA here is from genome assembly GCA_011057875.1 of Pterocles orientalis. NCBI lineage: Eukaryota > Metazoa > Chordata > Aves > Pterocliformes > Pteroclidae > Pterocles > Pterocles orientalis. The sequence goes on along the minus strand of WKFP01014124.1, from coordinate 272,189 downwards.
AATATTCTCTGAAAGAGAGAGATAATAGTGGAGTGGATTTATCACTATCAAGCCATTAAAAATGGAAATAATGAAACCAAACACACCATGCACAGTCACACACACTGCCCTCAGGGAACTTCAGTGCTCACGTGATTTCATTAAAGATACCTGTACGTCGAGCCCTGGAATGGAACTCACAAGGCCTACAATTCACACCCTGCTTCCCCACTGACCTGTAAGCAGTATAATTTAAACTTTTGGTGACTCCTGCTGCAGCTAAACCCTTTATTAATTATTGTCTATCTACAATACCAGGCAGCGGTGCTTACAAAAGTAGTGAGAAGTGTCAGGGAGCAGCTTGGTGACAGGCTGGAGCTCCCTGATCACTGTCTCAGACACCTATTTCCACTCTTTCAATGACTGTGGTGTCACAACAGGTTTTTAAATCAGTAGACATATAAGAAAGCTGTGTTGTATAGGAATGCTAAAGCCACAAGCAATTTACAGCTGGTATCCCACACAAATGTAGCAAGTTTATCAGCATTTTTAGTCTAGACCATGTGCTATGGAAACAACTTTAAGCCTGTTCAGGAGAACTTGAAGACTTTGCATGGAGACTTTTTCTTACATTTCTGAGCGGGGTCAGTTTTGGTATAGGTAAAGTGCCAGCAGTGGCCTAAAGCAGGTGATTGCTAGGGCACAACTGGAAGTGAGTAATGACCTGAGTTGCAAGCAATCAGATGTGTTCGTGTGTTCGTCTCTAGAGGAAGGATCAAGGTGTAGAAGATGACAGCTCCGGCTGACAGTGAGGGGAATATATCCCCTTAGCTATACGAGCGTCTGCCATGGCTTTCCCCGCCATCCCTTACGTACACTTGGGAACAGCAAAAGCAGCAAAGTCATCTCTCTCCCAGTTTAAACCATGTATGCCAGTTTTATGGACATGGGTTTCACTTTGTCTCTTGTTCTTAAAAAGGGCAAAACAAGAGCTGACCTGCTAGCTAGGAAGCATTTAAAGATATTCTTTTTCACTTAAAAAGAAAGGCAAAGAAAGTATTACTCTTAGATGCATTTTAGTGGTAGAAATTTTTGATGGATTGACTGGAAACCAGGCTGAAACTTGAACGACCTTCTTCCCAGTGAATCTCCTTCATTACGGAAAAAAAAAAAAAAAAGTAATTTAGCCCCTATTGACCAAAAGCACCATAGAAAAGTAATTGGCAACTGTGACTATTAGTGCTACTTCCTCCTACTAACTGTATTCTTACAATCAGAGCTATTACTATTATAGCTAATTATTCTGTAAAAGTTAGCATACAATCCCACCACCTTCACATTTCCTAATTGCATCACTAATAGTTATGAATATAACTGTTCGAAGGTCACAAACCGTGACGTCAGTGGAACTGTGAGGGTGTAGCTGGGGACAAATTTTGACTCACTATTTGTAAATGATCAGTATAATGACCAGTCCGATACTGAGCTACTTCATCACAGTGGAAGATGTTTACCATTTTTTTCAGAAATTTTTCAAATTATTTTAGTAATATTCATACATCAGCAACAAAAATGCTATGCTGTTCTCTTCCTATAATGTACTGAATAGTTTACTTTTAAAACACAGTGTGACAAGCACAATATCTGGAAGTGCCACAGTATCTTTTCAAAATTACTGTCACCTGTCAAGATTGCACAGCCCTGGGCTATGTCTTTGCTCATGGGAATCAATAAGCAGTAACTTGTAGATACGACTGGTTGAGTTGCTTTTGAAAAGCTTGAACATTAAAAAGGTAAGCTGTGTATATAATCACAAGTTTTGGTTGAGTCTATTAAATAATTTAAGACTGTGAACAATGTGACAGTTTCTTCCATCTGTGAGTACTGGTTTCTTACTGAAATGTTGCCTGGGGACTGGTATTATGGCAAAAACTTTGGCATTCATGAGTTTTCAGCCCAGCTGGTAATGCGAGCCATTTCTGTCATTTCTGAGCTCTACCTTTACTTCATTAGTTATAAAACAGCAGCAAGAGTTCTTACTATACCTTTTGTCCAGAATTGCACTGGTTATTATCTGCAGAATTCTGATCAAATAGAAATGCTCAGGCATAGATGGAAATCAAGACACATAGGAAACCTTAACTGTTCCAAAATGTCATGCTTTTTTCTAAAAAAACCCAACCCTGAAATTCTTTTGTGATTTGACAGAAGATGATAACTTGACCTTACAAAAGCAGGCTGAAAGGTGCCTGCTAGGCTTGCAAGTTGTTATCGTTTCACTCCTGTAGTCAATCTCTACTATGAATAAATTGCTGACTCATGTACCGAAATCAGCAGCATTTAACATACAACCAGGAAAGAAGGTCCTTTTTTGCCCCATCCTTGAAAAGCAACACAATATAACACCAGACCAGAAAAACAATATATGTAAACAACCACATGATTGCCACGAGTAGCGAACAATCTGAGGAGAGGAGGGAACCAAAAACCATGAGAGATGGTGGGAGCTGATGAAAGGGGAGCTGGATTAATGGTCTCTGCTGGGCATGTGTCTGAAAGCACAAGGGTATCTTTGTTAGAGAATATACTGGGCTGTCCAGGAAGATTGTCCACAATAAGATAGTTGGGGAAAACAGTTGAACATGGTAAGATGTCCATAGGACAAGAGGTAAGAGGAAAATGGACAAGTCATCAACACCTTTCACATAAATTTCACAGAGAACAGCACCCACTGACACATATCTTAGGAACACATCCTACTGTAAATATGACTAATTCATAGTCCTCCATCACTCAGCTACTTTGCTCATACTACCTTGCTTTTCCTCTTATAGGTAACTGACTTAATGAAGAGCTTCTTGCACTATAAAGTCAACAAACAATTTTATGACATATCTCCCTGACACAATACGTTACATGTACCTCAGCAAACAGAATGGCAAAAGCACGTACAGGCTTGACTAATTTCAGAACGGAGAGACAAAAATTACGTAGGACAAGGAAACACACATGCTTTAGGTGATAACTGAACTTGTCCCACTACCTTTGTGCCTGGAAGTGGGATCAGTGCATCACTGGGTTGGCACTTCAGCAGACAGCAGGACAGTGCTTCTCAGAGGATCTGTTTGCAAGCCTTGGCATGAGGGATGTGCTGGAGAAGTGGAGATCAAGACATGCTCTACAAATTTGAGACAGTGGTACAGCTGATGGAAAAGCAATTTAGAAATGGGTTGTGTGCAACAGAGGTTTGAGTGGGGTTCATACTTTTGAATCTGTCTACAGGGCAGTCTAGTGGCACTGCAACTTGTGTAGACACATCACAAGAAGCTTTAAGCATGAATCTTCAGTGCTGCCAGTATAGCTGTGGCAGCTTCATGTTCCGCATGCCCAAAAGTGCCTAACAATGAAAACTACATGCCCTTGAAACTCTACTAGATGTCTCTATGTTAGCAAGCATAAAGCTACTTTAGGAATAAATATACCAACTGTGCTTCCCATCTGGATTACCGCAAACAGTAAATTTCAGATACAGTCTGCAGGGAGTTTACATTAAGACATACAAATTGGTAACATCCTGTGAAATGAACATTTACTGTTAGGTAGCTCCTTTCAGGTTCTGCCATAAAATAGCCATGTTTCTTAACACATGTCAAATCTAGCAAGAATTGGGCATGATGCATGACAGCTACATATCTTTCCTCCTGTTTTAATATTTTTCAGAATAATTAAGAGGTTACTTGTCACAATATTCCTATATTTGAATGGTAACTTTGGTTATTCAGCTACTAATTAAAGAATTTTAAGAATTGTTTTGTTTTGAACTGTTTTATATCAAAAATAATAAAAAGCCAGCCCAAACCTTATTTTCCTTTTTAACCAATAAGATATCTTAATTAATTTCATCTGTGTTTACAGTCATACTTCTTGTTGGTGTTCTAAATTACAAAATAATCCAACAATGACTTTGAACTCCATGGGGAATTTATTCCAACTCCCTGGAGTATTCTTATCATACTTCAAAAAACTTAAAAACTAAACAAAACCCAGTAGCCCCCTCTTGTTTACACAGAATGGGTTCAAATTTGATGTGACTGATTACCTGTGCAATGTCAGGCAGCAGGTCAGTTCTGAGATGTTGCCGAGTAGCAGTGAAAACACACAGGGTATTTTGCTGAGAAATTCATACTGCTAGAATTCCCTGAAACATATCCCTTTGCAAATTTTGTCTCATTTAGAAGGGTGAAAACAAACAGCTTTCTTAATGGGAGAGAATAGTATAGATTGTGCACCTTGCTTTTTAATGCAACATCAGGTAGTTTTAGTCCCTTGCTTTAGAGTTGAACATATTTATTCTGTTAACATAGATTACTTTCAAATGTTACAGAAACCCCTCTCAGCATGTCTCTGGAGTAAGCCAGGATTTCTTCCCTGTGAGCACACAATGCCATTTCAGCCCATGACCCTTGCATGTCTGATATCTTGTAGAATGAATATGAGAAAGATAAACTTCTTTAATTTCTTGTGTGGCAACACCCAGCTACTTCAGGTGAGAGCAGTTTTATTGGTCTGTCTGGAACTCCAAGCAAAGATACTTCTCTCCTGAACAGATCCCCCTGGCAATAGATTTAGTTTCTATCCTACCAGGCCAGAGTAGTGGGGAAAAAGAGTCCTAGTTTTCCTCTGTGGAACTGCTTCTCTTTTCATCTTTCCCAGGTGCAGTAGATGCTTTTGGTCTTTGTGGAATAATATTTTGGTGAACATTTTGCTACTTTTCAAGGTGAGAACCTGCAAAAAAAATTGTTTTTCTTAGAAAGCCTTCCTGAGATAATGTCTGTGAAAGGAGAAATGCTTTTTTGTTAAAAGAGATTAAATGTATTTTTTTGTGCAGGCAAAATAATTCACTTTATGAGTAGACAGAATTGAGGTGGACTACAATTTCACAATGTGACAGTCATTCCTGCATGCTCACCTCCAAAACTGAACAGGTTTCAGGATAGCTGGCATCTTCTAGTGCTTGCAAGGTCAAAACTATCAACTCTCTGTTCCCATGTTTTGAAACTGGATGTTTGTAAGCATTTAAAAATGGAACCTGGAAACATAGCTCAATTCCACCAAGCTAGAGAAAACAGAGAAGAGTCAAAACTGAGCTTTTGTTTCTAACATTTTATTTTGAAACAAGGACAATGAAAAGGAACTAAATTAATATGAAGTTCCATTAGAGACAATGAACTTGTCTTAACTTCTAATGTCACCCATTCCAAATTATTTGATTTTTTTATCCATGAAACACAGACAATCAAAGGATTATGAACTCTTCAGGAATATCTTGACCAAATGAATCACACCTCAATAGGGAGCTTGCCCTACACTTTCTTTTATAGCTGCCCTCCTACCTCTTATTCACATTCATGACCTCCTTTAGCAACTCACAGGAACTCAAAAAAAGTAGTAAGAAGGTGCACTATGTGATATGAATAAATGTCTGTAATGCCAAAGATATGGTTGTTCCTAGCAGCTTCAAGAAAATTTATGTTCCCTCTCCTTGCTATCTGTGGTACTCCTGATAATTGTTGATGGATACATAGATCCAGTGAGCCTGAAAATTACTCTTCCCCTGAAGTCTGAGGAAGAGGTGGCATTGATTGAGCTCTGCTTCCAGTTCTTTGGCTGCTCTGTCTGTTTTCACATTGCTAGCTGAGGTTTGCAGGTTGAATGATGGAATCATTAAGGTTGTAAAAGACCTCAAGGATCATCAAGTCCAACCATCAACCCACATCACGTAACTCACTAAACCATGTCCCTAAGCACCACATCTACACGTTTCTTGAACACCTCCAGGGATGGTGACTCCACCATTCCCTGGGCAGCCTGTTCCAATGTCTGACCACTCTTTCAGTGAAGAAATTTTTCCTAATATCCAGCCTAAACCTTCCCTGGTGTAACATGAGGCCATTTCCTCTTGTTCTCTCCCTCGTTACTTTAGAGAAGAGGCCAGCACCCACCTCACTACACCCTCCTTTCAGGTAGTTGTAGAGAGTGATAAGGTTTCCCCTCAGCCTCCTCTTCTCTAAACTAAACAACCCCCAGCTCCCTCAGCCATTCCTCATAAGACCTGTGCTCCAGACCCTTGAACAGCTTCGTTGCCCTTCTCTGGACCTGCTCCAGCACCTCAATGTCCTTCTTGTGGTGAGGGGCCCAAAACTGAACACAGTATTCAACATGTGGCCTCACCAGTGCCGAGTACAGGGACACAATCACTCCCCTTGTCCTGCTGGCCACACTATTGCTGATGCAGGCCAGGATGCCATTGGCCTTCTCGGCCACCTGGGCACACTGCTGCCTCACGTTCAGCCGCTGCTGACCAACACCCCTAGGTCCCTCTCTGCTGGGCAGCTTTCCAGCCACTCTGCCCCGAGCCTGTAGCATTGCAGGGGACTGTTGTGACCAAAGTGCAGGACCTAGCACTTGGCTTTATTGAACCTCATACAATTGGCCTCAGCACATCAGTCGAGCCTGTCCAGATCCCTCTGCAAAGCCTCCCTACCCTCAAGGAGGTCAACACACCTGCTCAATTTGGTGTCATCAGCAAACTTACTGAGGGAGCCCTCAATCTCCTCATCCAGGTCATCAATAAAGATGTTAAGCAGGACAGGCCCCAAAACTGATCCCTGGGGAACACCACTGGTGACCAGCTGCCAGCTGGACTTAACTCTGTTCACCATGACTCTCTGGGCTTGGCCATCCAGCCAGTTTTTTATCCAGCAAAGGGTGTTCCTGTCTAAGCCACAAGCCACTAGCTTTTCTAGGAGAATTCTGTGGGACACGGTGTCAAAGGCCTTGCTAAAGTCCGAGTTGATGACATCCAGAGCCTTTCCTCATCCACCAGGCGGGTCACCTGGTCATAGAAGGAGATCAAGCATGGTCAAGCATGACCTTCCTTTCATGAACCCGTGCTGCCTGGGCTTGATCCCCTGGGTGTCCTGTACATGCCATGTGAGGACACTCAAGATGAGCCGTTCCATAATCTTCCCCGGTACCAAGGTCAGGCTGACAGGCCTGTAGTTCCCCGGGTCCTCCTTATGGTCCTTCTTGTAGGTGGGTGTCACACTGGCAAGTTTCCAGTCTCCTGGGACCCCCCCTGTTAGCCAGGACTGTTGATAAATGATGGAGAGGGGCTTGGCAAGCTCCCCTGCCAGCTCCCTCAGTACTCTCGGGTGGATCCCATCTGGCCCCACAGACTTGTGCATGTCCAGGTGGCGTAGCAAGTCATTAACTGCTTCCTCCTGGATTGTGGGAAGGTTATTCTGCTCTTTGTCCCTGCCTGTCAGGTCAGGGAGTTGAATACCCTGAGGATAACTAGTCTGACTATTGAAGACTGAGGCAAAGAAGGCATTAAACACCTCAGCCTTTTCCTCATCCTTAGTGATCATGTTCCCTCCTGCATCCAACAAGGGATGTAGATTCTCCAAAGCTCTCCTTTAGTTGTTAATGTATTTGTGAAACATCTTTTATTATCTTTACCACTGCAGCCAGGTTGAGTTCTAGTTGGGCTTTTGCCTTCCTAATTTTTACTCTGCACGACCTGGCAAGATCCCTGTACTCTTTTTTGGTTGCCTGACCCTTCTTCCAGAGACTGTAGCTCCTTTTTTCCCCTGAGTCCCAGGAAAAGCTCTCTGTTTAGCCAGCCTGGTCATCTTCTCTGCCACTTTGTCTTTATACAGACGAGGACAGCCTGTTCCTGTGCTTTTAAAACCACCCTCTTGAGGAATGTCCAGCCTTCCTGGAACCCCTTACACTTCAGGACAGTCTCCCACGGGACTCTCCCAAACAGAGTCCTAAAGAGCCTGAAGTCTGCCCTTTGGAAGTCCATGTTAGTGGTTTTACCGGCACCTCTCCTTACTTCACCAAGGATAGAGAACTCTATCATTTCATGGTCACTAAGCCCAAGATGGCCTTCAACCACCCCATCTCCCACCAGTCCTTCTCTGTTTGCGAACAGCAGGTCAAGCGAGGCACTTCCCCGGTAGGCTTCCTTACCAGCTGAGTCAGGAAGTTATCTTCCACACACTCCAAGAATCTCCCAGACTGTTTCCTGTCCACTGTGCTGTATTTACAGCAGATGTCTGGCAAGTTGAAGTCTCCCACAAGAACAAGTGGGAGCGATCACGAGACTTCTGCCAGCTGCTTATAGAATGCCCCATCTGCTTCCTCCTGCCGGGAGGGTTGCCTATAACACACTCCCAGCAGGATATCAGCCTTGTTGGCCTTTCCCCTCATTCTTACCCATAAGCATTCAAACTTACCATCACAATCCTCAATTTCTATACAATCAAAACACTCCCTAACATATAGAGCCACCTCACCTCCTCTCCTTCCTTGCCTATCCCTTCTGAAGAGCTTATAGCCATCCATTGCAGCACTCCAGCTATGAGACTCGCCATCACAGAAACACGGTGGGACCACTAGGTCACAGCTGTTCTGCTGCACAATGGCCTCCAGCTCCTCTTGCTTGTTGATCACACTGCGTGCATTAGTGTAGATGCACTTGAGCTGAAATGTCAAATCCACTCCTACCCTCAGCGTGCCTCCCCTAGGTTTGTCTGTAATGGGCCTGGTAATTCCCCCTTCCCCCTTCGAACCTAGTTTAAAGCCCTCTCAATGAGCCCTGCCAGCTTACAAGCCAGAATCCTCACCCCACAATGAGACAGGTGAATTCCATCTGTTGCTAGCAGGCCTGGTGCCACATAATCCTCCCTATAGTCAAAAAAACCAAAATTGCACCTCTGGCACCAGCCTCTGAGCCAGGTGTTGATCAGGTGTGTTCTCCTGGTCCTCTCAGTATTCATCCCTGCCACTGCGGGGACTGAGGAGAACACTACCTGTGCTCCCGATCCTCTAATCTATCGCCCCAGTGTCCTGAAGCTCCTTTTAATTGCTTTCATACTTCTCTCCACAACCTCATCTCTTCCAACCTGCATGACCAACAGTGGCTAGTAATCAGAGGGCCGTATCAAACCAGGGAGCTTCCTGGTGACATCTCTAAGCCAGGCCCCAGATTCTTGCAGAATTTCTAGTTTAAGTTTTGGTTTACATTTAAACTATTTTTTGTATTGCATATTTGTCTTCTTCTGCTAAAGCTTACAGAATAGCAGCTTCTTTCAAGATTTCCAGAATTCTCTTTTCTTTCTCTCTCTTACCCTTCAATCCCTCTTTTTCACACCTCTTAGTGATATTATGTTATTCATGCACAACTGTTTGAAGTTTCAATCTTATTTGAAACAAAAACTAGGAGATGACAACCCTTCTGGAGACAAATACAGTTCCATATGGTAACTGGAGCTAAATGAGGCTCTCAACTGAGAGACAAGGTAAAAGGAAAAGTTCACTAACAAAACTTGATCAGTATAAGAAAAGAGCATTGACACAGAAACCCCCACATTTTGCTGATTTAAACTTAATCTTTTTCATTGACTCTATATAGGTTCTCTGTACTTCATAGTGTCATTGAATAACACCTGGACTGATAGATTAAGCAGCAGTCAAGCATGAGACATAGTTTACTAATAAAGTAACTGATGTCAAAGAGGTCACTTCAAGGGAAATAAAATTTCCAGGGAAATAATATTTCTACTTCATGGAACTAAAATCCTGGGTTCTCAGACTTTCTAAACTTTGAAGTGTTCAAAGTCCTCAATATGTATTTGCTTCTAAACCTCCTCAATCTAGATGTAGGAATGGAAGCAGAATTTCATGCCTCTGAAGTAATAAACAGTTGCAAACTCCCTCCAAAAAGTTGACCTCTAATCAGCTGTCATGGAAGAGACCAGTGTTCCACCTCTACACCATCCCCACAGGTCAACCAACAGTCATAGTGACACACAATGAATCCAATAACTTGAGCTCTCCTGACAAGGAGGTTTTTTTCAAACTATCAGAAGCAAAAAATTATCTTGACCACATAGTTAAAAAAAAAAGTTCTGAAAACAGTTTGTACATAAAAAACATAACCATTTCAGAATTATAACACTATATAGAAAAAAACACGTGTAACTTACATTTCTCTCTGTTGTGAAATATTTTTATCACAAATATTTTCGAGACATTTGGGGTTTCAGAAAAAAAAAAACCTTAGTAAAGAAGCAGTATCTATTTTGTATAAAGGAGCAGAGATTATTACTATAATGAATTTTTCCTTTCTATTGGTGTGGACAAACTTTGTTAAACTATAAGTTAATTTCTTCCAAATGTGTATTTGACGCTATGTGGCAGTAAGCTTTAGTTATATAGTAAGACCGGAAGTTAACAAGCCAGGATCATTAGCAAAAAAATAAATACAGTTTGCATATTTTTATTTATAGGGTTTGTACCTCTATCACAATCTAAAAATATACACACAGGTATATGCTTAAGAGTATTGTAAGACAGAAGGCATACTTTAGCTATAGAAAAGCTAATACACCAGAAACCCAATTCATCATACCATTCTTCATTACACCCATAGCCAGAAAAATTATCCTTGTACCAAAAAAAAAAGTTTTACATTTCAATCTTTTATGGACTAACTTTCAAATTCTTACAGGATAAATGGGGTTAGAATCACGGAATAATACAGGCTACAAGGGATCCCTGCAGGTCTCTAGCCCAGCCCACCACTCAAAGCATGGCCAGCCTGAAATTTAGATCTGGTTGCCCCAGAACTCATCCTGGCAAATGATGAAAATCTCTGAGCACAGAGATTCAACAGCTTCTCTCTTTATCCATTCTCATTGTGACCTTTTCCCCCTCATTGGAAGATTCCTAACTGCAGCTAGGGACCTTGTCCTTGCCTCGTATCTTTGCACCACACAACTTTGACAGGAGTCGGGCTCAATCTTCCTTAAAACCCTTCCTTCCACTCTTAGGTAACTTACAGTTGTAACTATAACCTTAACAGAAAGTGTGTGAAAAGAATAAAGGCCACAACTTTAAAATAAATCACGTCAAAAATACAAGTATAGCCTGAACAACAGAATCACAAGCACCCACTCAGTAATGCTCCTGATAGACAATACAGAGCATCAAGCTGATTCAGACACAACACACTAAATTATCAATAATTCTTTTTCAAGGAAGAACAAACCTGGGCCACTTTAACGGAATTTTGAGTAGAACCACCAGCATGATATTCTACTTTGAACTTTTTCACAAGTTCTTCAAATCTGTTAAAAAAAAAGCAGAGAAGAAAAGAAGTTAAACTCCACATTTTTTTTTATTCTTTTCAAAAGAAAACATGAAGATTAGAAGTAGACAATCATGTTATTTGCAAACAAGACATTCAGTTACATTAGCTGTTACGTATGTTGCAATCTGGAAACATCCATTTAGATTTTGTCCAAATTACAAAACAAAGTGTGACATCAACTTGAATTCTTTATCTTAAAGTTGCAAGTGGAGTAAACAACTGAAAAAAATTATCTGAAGCATAAGCTTGATTGTAATGAACTACTCTATTGATAAAATATATGCTTAAAAAATTATATAAATGAAGACATTCAGATACTTATTCCAGCTCATCAAAGCTAGAAACAGAATGTAAAGTTAAGTGAGAAGACTGAGAAGATCTGGTATCTATTTCAAAATTAACTTGACCTAAACAACAGTGCTACATTTTAAGTTTTCATATGAAATAGTACATTTTTGACAGGTGAAGCACTTTTATGAACAAATCTACTAGTATGTGAGAAAATCTGATAACAGAAAAGCCAAGTGTCTCCCAATGACCTTTCAAATCCTTCAAGTCATACTATTATGAAAGCATAGCATTCTCTGGTAACATTCACTACTGTATTAATAGGTTTGAATGTTAAATATTTAAACTTTTAACGGAAATATCTACCTTCATATTTCACATCAAACTTTAGCACTAAGACACAGATGAAGTTCTGTAAGACACTCTTCCTTGTCTAACGTATGTTTGCATCCCTGATCACAGCACACCACAGCTCAAGAACCAGCCTTCTCTCTAATCACACGCTACAGAAAAGGGAAATGTCACAGAAAAGGAAACTAGAATGAGGGAATTGTGGAGACTGCAGGGAGGCTGCGCACAAACACAGTATCATGCCTTTAAGTTCTAAGCACACTTCAAAATGAACGGATTAAAAAGCAGGATTAATAACCTCAGAAGACATTAGACTCAGAAGGAAGTACTCCTGCAGGCAGGATAAAAAGCTTACTGTAGAATTTGTTTGCACATTTGAGGTTCAAAATGACCTCAAGGTCAACCCAAATTAATAGCACAGATTTTCCCCCCAAAAGTCTATAAACTTTATATGTTTACCTTTAACAAATGAAGCTTGCCAGTTAGACATATTACAATATATTTTATTGTATTCACCTTTGGCATCTTTTGAAACAGTGACACATCTTTACTTCAGACACAGTGAAAAATGAACACAACCTGTCAACCCTACCCTTCTTCTCCCCCTCTCAACCCCTATATCCTTATAGTATGTGAACAATGGCTTTGGGGATTGATTTGTCAAATAATGACTTGTGTGTAAAAGGTTTTGATTTGCACTACGTTACTAATAAGAGCATTTTTATTTATACACTACTTTCCATTAAAAATGCTTGAATAATGAGCTACTCACTCTGGAAAACTACCAATGGATAGACAATTAGAAAGAACCAAGAGCTAAATTACTACATATGCTTTTCACAGTTACTCACACTACTAATTATCCACCAATTCTATGTCAAGCAATTGAAACTTCAAATGATAGTAAGCAGCTGAAGGTGGGAAAAAATAATGAAAAAACAATAGGTCTCCTAACAATTGGTTCTCAAGCAAAGACACACAAACTGTCATGAACCAATTAAATATTTTGGCAATATTTTTTCCTCAATTTAATTCAGATTTTACCTTCTCAATCAATTTGAGTTTGTACTGCCCAAATCACATGGTTATTTTTGTGTTCTTGTATATCTACAAGCATGCCAGTTGATACTTTAATTCCTTTACCTAAAGACATCTAATGTTTCTATGTCCATATTACTTAATAGCATGTTAAACCTTATAAACTTAGTATACCATAGTTGATCTCCTAGGCTAGCAGCTCTAAATCTAGGTGAGTATGTATTTAAATACTTCTCTTGCAGTTTGAATAAATAAAATAGGTGGTATCTGAATTTGGGAAAAAAAATGAAAACAGCCTTAACACATCACATGTATTATGAAGATTTCAAGGTGACAACTATGTAATCTAAGAATTAATCTGAACAAGTTATTTTACAATTACTTAATAGATAGGACAAACACTGGCAACTATCTCTTACTACTTCAGGTTGAACATTAGAAGACTTAACTCCTTTTCTTCAAATTAACACCTCTAAAGGTCTGTTATATAAAATGGAACCCAAGTTTGTACAAATGCAAGAAAAGTAATTTTTGCTGGTCATTTTCCATGACACACCAAAAGAACAATATAAATTGATTATGGTGTTTTAATCCACAAGAGCCTGATAACTGAGTTGTATCAAGAATGACCTCAAAACTAAGGATACCAATAGCTTTTTATCTTAAGAAAATTAACAGTTAGATAGCCATTTTTCAAAATGCCAGCAGATGGCACAGGCAACTTGAGAACACTGACTTTGTCGCAGTCTGCTGTATGTCTGACCTGCAAAGAGAAGACTCCGTCATTCTAACGTGCCTCAGAAACATGGTATTTGCTTTTTTAAAACTCTCCACTTTAATGAAGGAAGTTCAACCGTAGAAACTGCTCTGAAGCCTGGGAATGCTAAACAGGGCTCCTGTGTGCGCTTCAGGACTAAGCTGTTATCACACTTAGGATAATTAGAACCTTATGAGCAAGACTGAATAATATTTTTGTTTCATGTTCTGCAATTGTTGGTCTTTTTGAGTATTTCTTAAGGCTGAGCTGTATCTGAGAACTGTGACCCTTCTGCTGACCTAGCAACATACCATTACCTTAAATAACAGAACAATAAATCCCACAATCAGCACCATATAGAGGGGCCCCTATTTTTGAATCCATGAATTTGTTCTCCACATTACAACATACTTTAACAAAAACAAGTTTGCATTTGCAGTAGCATGTTTTCAGCTGTGATACTGCTGATCAACTGACCAAAGAGGATATGTTAATGTTTTGCTCACTTATACTAAAGGCAATAGCCGTTCTGCCAGTTGTGCTTTTTTTTTTCTCCCGTTTAAAAAAAGGATTTACTCCTAATTGAACTCGATACTGAGAGGTGAGCCTTTTCAGTAGCTTAACTTTTGACAAAATTAATGGCTATGAAAAAAAGGAGTGTAAGGAAGTAATGGAAGAAGTTATTTTATGAAAGACTACAAACAAGAATGAGAATAAAATTTTTATGTTTTTAAATAAAAATATACCTCCTTATATTACAGGAGGTGATGGCTTATTTTCAAAAGGCACAGACTCCTCTTACATATGCCATACCACTACCTCAAACTGGAGACAGCTGTTAGAATTTCCCCCCAGTAAATATCATTGCTTACAATTTCACTTTTCTGTTTGTCACTCAAACCATTCATAACCTGAATATCACTATTCATCTTCTCTGTGTCCTCTTACCAAACTATGCTTAAACCTTACGCCATTCCTTCTCACAGCACCTCTCAAGAAGCACCATGTCCTGTACCATGCAGATAAATGCACTCATCTCTCATCTTAATACATAATCCCTTCAGACAGCTGCAAAGATCATCTGCGTCAGCTATCCCTCTGACCAGCTCACCTCTCTCCACACTCCTCTTCTAGCCTTTTCTCAGTCATTTCAAGCAGAAGCTACTTTTCTTCATTTTCAAGGCCCTGCAAAGAGTTATGGCACTGAACATACCATCCTTCATTTGGTACCTTCAGACTTACAACAGCCTCTGAGCACAAAGTAGTCAAAAAATATTCTTTTTTTCCTCACTAACCTATTATATAATCCAATGTCCAGTTACTAGAATGTTCTATGAATATTAGCAAATGTACTTTAAATCTTGCTTCAGACCATCTTTCACTATAAAGTCTAAAAAAAAAAAATCAGCAAGGCTGTGTGATTTCCTGAGGCTATTCCCACCGCAATGACTAGCAATCCTCTCCTGGATCAACAACCATGTCTCATAACTTGCTTTACACACAAAATATGAGGCTTTTTAGACCTGGGACTTTCTTCTTGTTCTACGTTACACAGCAACACTCACAGTCATGTTTGTCTCACCATGGTTTCAAAACCAAACTGACAACAAAAATAAGCACGTAAAACGTTCCCTACAACTGAAGGTAGACAACACAAGGCAATGGAGCTACAATAAGGAAAATTAAAACAATTCAAGTAATGCTGTTAAGTTTTTGGACACAACTTATATTAGACAAAGAAATTCCTTTTGAAGATTAAAATGGAC
Organism: Pterocles orientalis; assembly: GCA_011057875.1. Classification (NCBI taxonomy): domain Eukaryota; kingdom Metazoa; phylum Chordata; class Aves; order Pterocliformes; family Pteroclidae; genus Pterocles; species Pterocles orientalis. Next base: position 256,789 of record WKFP01014124.1, on the reverse strand, counting down.
AGAGAATAACAACATTTGGCTGTCTTATATAGAGAGAGCACCAGGAAAAAACACTTCTGATGCATATGTCAGAAGCTACTTATCTGCAAGAAGTAGAAAAAAGTAATCTCTTGTTTTTCAGCAGTGTGTTGCCCTGGATATCTTTTGATATATCTGCTTATTACCTAAGATGTACTCAATAGCATACATCAGCAGGGAGCTACACTTTAAAAAATCAGCTGCCAAAAACAGCTAGAGAGAAGAGAAAAATAGTTTGCCCTTTTTGCTTTTGTATGCCAGATAATGACAGCCTGAATATAAGACAAAAATCTGTTTTCTTGTGTAACAATAATACAATATTTCTAGTGGATTGTAGTTTTTTGTTTGGTATTATGAAAAGCCTCAAAACACTGAGATGGAGACCTCTTAAATAATCAATAAAAGGTTGCAAGTTGCACATAAGTCTGTAACTTCTTTTTCTTTGGAGATAAGTTGGGGCTGGGGAGGCAGCCTTTGTTGATCCTCCTAGAGAGGAAGGTAGAGTAGGATTTGGCATGTTTTCAAGCTATTGGATGAATTTTAATTAGATTTTAATTAAAAACCATAATTAATGGTGATTCTGCCACCCTTCCCAGATATTTATTTTTAGTTGCAAGAAGTAGTCATATTAAGACGTGGCAATAGCTTAAAAGTTCAGCTGTGAGGAGAACCAGACTAACACACTGACAGTTAGATGTTTGATCCTTTTAATTGCATTTTTTAAATCTACTTAAGCCTTCAAATTAAGTAACCCGTGTCAGAATGTCTATGAAATCACTCCATAAATTAAAGAAAAAAAAATGAGTGACCATCACATTATAAAACCTGTTTAATAATACTAGAAGCTCAGTAAAACTACCAAAAAAGTACCAAATATTATTTTTGTTTTTTAAGAAAACCCTCAAGGAATAAATGAACACAAACAGCTAACTAATGCGAAACCTGCATCCTGATTGTGCTGCAAGGCATGGCAGAAGTGTTATGCATACATCTGGACAAGCCTGTTGTCTGTCACATTCTCAGTTTCATCACAGCCTGGGCTGATGCCAGAACGATGTAGGCAGCAACACCGCCAGGCAGATGGGGTACATGTTATAGAAAGACAGCCTTCCCTGGTCAGCGTTAGCAGGCAGGCTGAAGCCCTCATAATTTGATCCTAAGTAAAATCTAATTCAGATTTCAGGAAAAGGTCTAGTCTCCAGATTCAAGCATTATAATTACACAACAAGGTATTATTTTTAAACAGAAGTAAAAAGGAGAATATTTTAGAATACATGCTGTGGGTAAAAGGAGAAGTAATTCATATTTTTAACTCTAAAGAGTATACCTAATTTCTCTATCTACATTGTACAACTCTGTTCAAAGTTCAAACCTTAGAAAGGGTAGTTATACATATATTCATATATATATACACACGAACTATTTAATCCCTAGTCTTTGACATATAACCAATTAATGTTGAGATGCAGATATAACTGGTTGTTCTTACTTAAAATTGGACCTGAAAGAGTAAAAATATTGCCTTTTAGAAATGAAGTACAATCACAGAGGTATATGAGAAAACTGTGTAACAGCTGCTTGGCAATGACTGACTTTACCCAGAGCTAGTTCTTCTCCTTATTAGCTTGGCACAGAATTAAAGAGCTTGGAAATGGGTTAGGGAGTAGAGGGGAAGAATGAAACACGCTAAAAAAGGAAGTATTGGAGACAGGTTAGCACCATGGACGTACAACAGAAAGCCAAATATGTTAGGAATATGATTGCTACAATTGAATATAGTAGATATTTTCTCCTTTATTTATAAAATTCAGAAAACAATGACTCTTCATGGAAGTATTTATTGTTGCAAACTAGAATTTCACAAAGTATTTTCCTAATCACCTCATCCAAACAAACAGCAAATGAAAAAAGCCAGTAATTCTGACCAGGTTAAGATTATGAGTACCAAATGTTAATATATGAAAGAAGAAAAAAAATTGCATAGGCAAATTGCAAGATTCATAGCTTTGAAATATTTTACCACAAATGTTAGTGAGGTTAAAAAAAATGCACTTAAATGTCAGTTTGATAAAAGCCAAAAGAACATTTTCCACATGTGTTTGCATTTAGGCATATTGAAACAAGATGGAAAAAGTAACAGCCATTCAAATGTAAGGTTAAAACATCAGCTCTTAAGGATCATGATTTAAAGACATTTCTCAAAGTAATTTTTTTTCTTTTCTCAGCAAAGAGTCAGACAAATTTATGCGAGTGGTCTTGAAAACCCCCCCTTATTCCAGATTATCTGGATATCTTCCTCCTCTACATTATCTCAAAAATGTACATGATTACACTTAGAAGCATCAGCCACAACAAGGCAAGTTTTACTGTTGAAATGCTGAAATGCTTTAGGAAAATCAAAAATTTTAACACTAGATTACTAAAATATTATTTTTGATTCTGTTGCTAAACACAAATATATACACACACATATATACGCAGAATACCTTCACGAACTTTAAAATATGTGTATTATATACAATTACTATAGTATAGGTCAGAAGGACTAAAACTTTTCTCTTTCTAATAAATTTCTAATCAGAATATTTTAAGAAGTTTCATCTGAGGATAGGTAACCAGAAATGCTATTACAGAAATTCTATCAGTTCAGTAATTCACCACAAGTTTATGCATTCCCCTAACTTTCCTTTTGGAGAAAGATCTTCCAAATTATCAGCCTAGACTAAATTTTGTAGGTACATCTAGGGATTTGCACCATAGTATTTGTTGCAAAACACTGGAGCCAGAAGCAGCTCCCTGCCCTTACACATAGTCAATAACGGTCCAAAAGCATTGCAGGCAGGGAAAAATACGTAGCATTTACCTTCTTCATCCTTGGATGCACCACAGTATGTTCTGGAGCACTAAGGAACAAGGTAGTTTCCTTTGTTATTTCTCAGCAGTATTACAGAAACATTTACACTTGCTCCTGATGTTACATTTTGCAGCTTGTATACAAGAATACTACTTTGAAAAAAAAAGTGCCCTTTTCTGTTTGCTTCTCATAAGAAGTACGGGAGGAATACAGGCTTTATGAAACCTACCAGTCAATTCTTCACGTCCAAATGTCCTTGCCAACTAACCAATGAAAGGGCAAGTTGCTTTTCATATTAGAAAGTAGTATATTTCTTAATCCTTCTACCATCAGTAACTTTGTCCTACAATAAAAATGCAGGAAACCAAGTAACACTGGGTTTGAAAATAAGACTGGATTTACAAAATAAAAAGCAAACTAGAGATAATAATCCTAACTATGCAACAACCATATAAGACTGCAATAAACGCTTCCCACTTGGCAAGTAGAGACCAGGTGTTAACTGTCAATAAACCTTCAATGAATGGTAACTGAAACTGTTGTTTCACGAGCATCAACTTACTCCAGTTCATATCAAAGTGAAAATTTGTTTAATATTTGTCAAGAATATTTTCATACTAAAAGCATTCAGTCATCAAGAGATCTTAGACTTTATCTTTGCTAAAATTTACATTACCTAAAGCTGTAGTGGAAATCACATTAAGCTGCCTGTAAAGAGATGACAAAAAAAGTATGCACGCTCACCTCTGGCAGAGATAAATATTTTACTCTAGTAACTTTACAATTTGTACTTTTACCTATAAATACAGTTAACCAAGTTGCAAAGTTCAGGTTCCAGTTCAGAGTCAATAAAATATCAGAAAAATTTGCAGACAGAGCTGTTCCAAAACCAAATTATTTCCATACATCGTTCAGATTAAGAAGCAGTTTATCTGAGTAATATTCTCTATTACCATGAAGTCCAAAACACGGTGATAATTGTTAACCACAACCTAAATCAATTTTTTGTTCTTCACAATAATATAAATGGTTCATGTCAATTCAACTACACTGCTAAAACACCTACTTTTCTTCAATTTTTGTGCTATTTAAATTATTTAAAATTAGTAACTAGTCTGTAAATTTAAGCCACAAAAACATTAAAAATACATCGAGATATTTAAGTAGACCAAGACAACAGTATACATCCACTGTAAGCTCCTACTAGCATGCAGTGAACTACAGTAATTTTCCTCATGAACAAATAATAAGTGCAGAAAACCCTGCATTGAGCACAAACAACAGTAAATACAAGTAAGATTTCTTTTTTACTCCTCTTTAGCCTCCCTGTTTCTCACTGCAGCTATGTCCCTTAAGATAGTAACCTACTGATAGTGGGTAAAAACATGAATTTCTGTAGCTCAACAACACAGGCAATATTTATTACCACAAGCACACGTGCATACCCCCAAATATATTTCCTTCTTGTAAGTTTTTGATAAGTACATAATCATGTGTTCACATCTTTGCTTTCATTAGGTGGCACTGGAAACTAGAGAGGGATCAACTATTTATTACCAACATCTTAGGATACTCAGGAGGAAAAGAAAAAAAAAGATTTAAGAAAGAAGGAACCAGAACTGCTCAGAAGGGATAACATGGAAATATATTCCTTTCACTTTTGGAAAAGACAGAAAACTGGCTCTCCTACAAGCAGAGGAAATTACACCAGTGGGATGGCAGTCAAGAACTAGATACATAGAACGGACTGCTACCTGAACAGATGCATAAATTGCCTGCTAGGGAGACAATTATGGGACAATCCATAGAGTCAGTGCGGTGTACTCAAAATAGCTATAAACAAATGAGAACAGGATTTGGAAGCAATCTAGCCACAGCAGCCTGATGTTTAAGAAAAGTTCTTTCTGCTAAGACACAGGGTAACTTTTCCCAATGCAAACTTCCATGGTAATGCAGATTAATTGATTCTGATACTTACACTGGCTTATTTATAGGTTTCTCAAGTGCTTTTGACCACTACACTATTATCTGCAATGTAGATATATGCCAAGTTTCTCAAATGTAAAATATTAATCTTTATTAACCCAGTCTAAGCCCTGTGGGTTATTTGGGAGCAGCACACATTGGTAATATCAGAATTATTAAGCTTGATTAGTTTAAAGCATTTTGTACAGTGATCATAGCAATATGAGAAGATGGGTTAAAATAGTAGAGGCTGAAGTGTTAACAAGTGTTAATAATGCAAAAATATTTATGTGAATGAGGTAAGACAAAATGTTTTCTTTTATCTCAATATTCCATTACTAATTGAAAAAAGCACACCCAAACAGCTCAACAATCAATGAAGAATAAAAATTACTAGTTCTAGCGGAAACATCCTCTTGCAACCGAAACAGATAGGCTTCTTCAGACTTGTAAAATGCTTTACAAGAGGCAGATGTGTAAACAAAAGAAGGTAAACATCTAGATTGTAAGTGGCCTTAGAAGTACCAACGGTGACAAAGAGACTTGACATTGATGTTATTCTTTAAATAATTTCATTTATAGAATAAGGTCTGGGGGTCTTTTTTCCATCTTACATACAGTTCTCCCTAAATCTTTGCATATTTTAAAAAAAATTAATTGTTTGCACTACTGAATTCTGGAATTCCAATAATAGAAAAAATGAAGCAATCAGATTAACAACTTTGAGTAGTTACAGTAAGTTTTTTACTTGAGTGATGATAATTTAAGCTGCAAAACAAAGCCTACCATGTTATATCAGCACAAAACCTTCAAACACTGACGTCAAAGGAGAGACTATGAATTGCACACAGAAAGAAAAAAAATATTTAAAATATATTCTTCAATGGGTACCAAAACAAAGATTCTGGATAACCCTTAAAAATAATACACTAAACGTTAACGAACTGACGTTTCTCTCAAGGATGCAAGCCTTATACAGTGCTTTTCTAGTTAGGAATCTTTCCAGAAGATTCCCAGAACTAGACAACATATTCAGATTTCAGGAAGGGAATGATCTTCTGAATTAGGAAGCAACTATGTACTCTTCTTTGTCTACAAAAGGTGACAGTCTTCAAACAACCTTCTTTCTCAAAAATGTTTCAACTATTATACCATCACTAGGCTCTTCATCAGTCTTCCAGTTTTTGAGATTTTCATATACATCATAATACAATAATAATAATGAATGCATGCTTATCCTTACAGGGAGATGATAAGTCTCCATTTCAACATATTTTCTACTTGAAGCTTTAGTAACTTGACAGAATACCTCCTGCAGAGATTAGCCTACTATTATTTGCTACAGATCCTCCCTGAAAGCCAGAAGCCCATTTTCTGCAGATGACTCATTAGCAAGCACGATAGAATGAAGTGTTCCAGCCTGACACGCCAACAGCTAAAAATAACTCACCCCACAACCTATGACAATTCAGTCCATCTCTTCACTCCATAGGCACAATCTCAGAGGGTCACATTTTGGGAAAAAAAAATAGCTAATGAAATGAACAGGGGGAAAAAAACCCCACCCCAGTACCACAAGTTACAGAATAGCTGCAAGGGAATAATATTGCATAAATCATTTCAAAAAGCAACGTTCCAAGCAGCACTAAAAGGCTAATTCCAAAGCAGAACAACAATTCATGGACTGAAAGGAAACAATCCAAACACTTGACCGAAATATGACAACATTGAGAGGATCCCTCTGATAAACCAGTCATTTTAACTTCCCCGTCTGTTTACACCCTGCCACTAAAACATTGTCAAGACATGTTTAGTGATACCCTATGTTAGTTTTCATGCTACTATTGAGAAGGTTATGGTCAGCTATTAACTTTCACAGAATCACACCAGCAATTCTGACAGACAATACTTCTAGAAAGTAGCATTTTGTCACAGGACTTGTGTATGAAAGAACTTATCTCCTCTCCCATGAAAGCTGGAATGAAAGGGAAAGAAACTTATCTTCTTACCCTCAAAAACTAGGAAAAAAAATTAATCTGTCTTTATGAAGTACAGAAATACATTACTGACCAGGAAATGTGGGAATTCAGCAGCTACAGACCACAGAAGATCAGTTTATATGTTTGGAAAGCTGCTGGAACAAAACAGTGCATATGCACCCAGTAGTTAACTGTCACAGGGTGACCATTAATTGGACATCAACATTTTTCTTACAAATCAATACACATTTCCTTCTTCAGCAAGATAACTGGCCTCGTATGGAACAGAGAAAAATAAGACATTAAAAAAATCTCAACAGAGAAAACATTCCTGGCATTTTCTCATGTGATATTCTCATAAGCAAACTCAGGAAATATGAAATAAAACTGTGTATTCTTAAATTGTTACACCAGTAACTGGAAAGCCCTAACTAAAACTATAATGTTCTATATAATCAAATTACATCTCGGACTTGGTCCAGATGTGATTATCCTGTTCTGCCTTGCAGTCAGTATTTATTAGATAATCAGGCACCTAAACTTAGCAAAACTTAAACAAGAAAAAAAAAAATCATTTTGCTCAATGTTCTCAATACAATTAAGAAAAAAAAAACCTTTTAAAATGAAAGCTAGCAAGGACTAGCACTGATGAAACAGATATTTACAGAAGAAGGACCAACCAGGAAGTAACTGGCATCAGGCAGCAGTATCACTGGAGGTGGAGGGGAGGTGTCTGAAGGTCACAGAGGATCAAAAAAAAAGTAAAAACCAGTCAGCAATGTAACTCCATTGTGGCAGCTGGGAAGTTGTGGGAGTAGGAGGGCATATATTTTTCTAGAATATAATAGTAAGGATGACAAACGTTAGATGCATGGAAAATGTACTCTTTTTCTACTCAACAGTAATGAAGATCCCAACCGTCAAGGACAATTTCCGTAGCCTACTTTGAGATGAAAAGCAGTTTGGAGAATTAATTGGAAGGCAAGTATAATAAGAGGTATTAAAAATGATGTATAAGAAAAGATTGAAGAAATTGAGTTTAGTCAAAAAAGGCAATGTCTAGAAACAAGATGGACAATTGAATAATGACTTTTACAAAGAAATCAAACATTTCTTCATATCCCTTGCAGGCAGACAGAAATGAGCTTAACTAAGACAGACTATACATTACAGAAAGCTAACCACATGTAGGGAGACACCCTACACAGAGGAGGGAGAATCTCCTTCACTTACATTTTACAAACAGTTAGATAAACTTTTAGATATTCCAGCTACATATGTATAGCTTAGTGCTATACAATGGACTTGAGGCTCCTACCAGCCCTCTGTGTCTATAATTAGAAGTGCAGGATAAAGTCAAATGACATTTCCTCAGTTTTCTTATCTGTAGGTTGAACATTCCTTTAATCTTCTACATGTAACTACACAATAGCTCCCACAGGAAAGAAACCAACGTATAAGGAGACTGCAAAGGTGCTTACCACACATTTAAGTTTTGAAGAAAATGAAAGTCAACAACTCATTTCGTTTCAAATGTTATCTTTCACATTAAGGTCACAGAAGATAAAGAGTATCCGGCTGCTCAAGAAATCAGGCAACTGTAATGAAGTTCCACAGAAACCCAAAGCAATCACAACCACTCCTCCACGTGGTAGAAACATTTCTTTAACTTTCCGTTTCACAAACAAAGACAAATATTACAAAAATTTAAAAACCAAAACAAACAAAAACCTCAAAACAAAAAACCTCAAAATTCTCCTGCTGAGGAGAGGGAAAAAGGAAAACACGTCAGAATACAAAAAAGAAAAAAAAAAGCCAAACCTACAAAATATATTTGTAGTATCTGTAGACATCCCAGTATTAAGCATGATGACAATGATCCAAGAGCCCACAAAAACTAGAAAAACAGCTCAGAGACCAACTTCGAACAGCTAGTCAAGACCAGAATGAGACAGTTTCCATGGGCAAATCTGAATGTCCTTAGGTTGATATGAGAAACCAATTTTAGAAAACATGTTTTTCAAGAGGACGTCACGACTTTACATTGAGTGATATATGGGTGTGCATGAAGTAAAAATAGTCCTAAAACAATAAAGGACCCTGACCTAAATATTACTGCTTATGTATAGGATAGGAGAGGTTGAACGATCTCAATGTTATGATTGTTCTCTGCTCCCCCTAATAAAAATGGAGAACATCATCATGCCCAAGTAAAAAATCAACAAAATAAACACTATAAGCAGCTTTGGTCCTCAACACCTTAAAAAGGAAACAGTGAAAGACTGAAAAAAATACAGAAGAGAGCAACAGGCATAATCGAAGTCATGGAAATGCTTTCACATTAGTGAAGATGACCAGGACACAGTCTAGAAGAGTCAACTATGGAGAGAAACAATCAAGATCTATGAATTCAGTGGAATAGGTTGTGATTATTCACATCGTCTCATAATACAGGAGCTAAAGGGCATAAATGAAGCAAGCTAGTGACAGATTCCAAAGATGGAAAAGACTGTAATTCTACAAACCGTAGAGTGAAGCTATGGCACTCTTAGCAGACCATGAGTGGCAGAAGCACACTGGATTCAAGAAACAACTGGATACCTCTATGACCTTTCAGGTCCCTTCCAACCCAAATCACTCTATGATTCTACAATATACCAAAGGCTGACCAGTGATGTTCACCACCTTACAGCAATGCTACTCAATTCAAACACATTTCAAGTATATTTTCTGCAGTGCATGTAGTCTTGTGGGATGATCCACAGAGAGCAATACTGAGTGGAGAGATTAAAGAGTCTCTACCTGACAGAAGGTGGCGAGTGACTCCCCTGTGAGTTTCAATATGCCATTTGTAAGGGAATACCTCTGCAAGAGCTTGACTTTGTTCACAGACAAAGCCTACCTTTTCCTAGCAGGAGCTCCTGACTTAGTCTCACCATACGAGGAATGTCTCAAATTCTGTAAAACTATTTCCCTCTCCAATTTTTACTCACTAATTATCCTGTAAAAATACTAAAAGAATTAAAAAAAACCCAAACACCTCCTTCCAAATCCTTTCTGAGATCATACAAGACAAAACAGAAGGTTGAAAATAAACACATTCATTCGGTCTCTCTCTAGCTAAGAAGGACCAGTGGTAGTGAGAAAACCAAACTTTACACGCCGAATATGCTTGAAAGTTTTCTACTATAGAGCTGTTATTTGTATCAAGACCACATACAAGTCAATAGGAATAGAAATGCGTCTGATCACAGAACAAGTTAAGCTGAAGCAACTTGCACTGTTTTCTCTTTTTGTAGGCCATGTAATTCTTTGAGTACAAAATTTTGACCAAGGTGGATTAAGACCAACAATTAAACTACTTTTATATCTTTTATTTCAACCCCTAGAGATTTAGGCTTTCAAAAAACATGTTCTAAATAGGCTATTATAAAAGTCACAGTGAAATAATAAACTCAAAATTAGAGTTTTCAGTTTTAATAAATAGTTTGATACCATTGTGAACTCTCTAATTTGTTTGCTTGAGCAGGGTCTTTTCCTAGCGGGAAAGAACAAAGCGGCTTTGAATTACAAATAATGCCCTGCAGTCAGTAAAACTCATGAGGTATTAATTTACAGTTTCATCTGTGATCAGTTAAACTGTATGTGAAATCTTAAACATCTTTAAAAAAACACCGCAAATAGCTCAATAAGATATTTTTTCACCAGTACTTTAACAAAAACCATGCAAGATTAACTTCTATTGTCAAAACAGAGCCAAATGTACATCGTGTTTAAAGCCTGCATTCTAGTAACCAAACAATACTGAGAGATGCTATCCTTCAATAATATGTAAGGAGCTGACACAGAAGTAACAAATATGGTCTCCAAAACCACTTTACTCAGATTTTCAACTCATACAAGAATAATAACAATAAAAACAAAACAAAACAGTACAAGGCAAAATGTATATATGTGTACATATAAATAAAATGTATAGTATATATAGGAAAATAGAGGGGGTTTTGTTATAGTATATATATCTATGTATGCATAACAACAGATGGCAGTTTAACTGGTCTAGAATCAGAGTATCATCAGCTTACATTCTTATGTCCGTGATCTCTTATTCCTCTGGTTTAAAAGTGACTATGCTGTGGCTTTGTGCCATACTCAAAGGCACAACTATATTTGCAGAACTTGCTTTTGGGGGAGACAATTTAGCCGTGATATGTAATTGTGGTCAGTTATGAATACTGGGAACATCTGGAACATTTATACTCCTCTTAAAACATATTTATATTGCTAATACGCATTTACTTCTAAAAAGTAACCTTTTATAACCATTGAATTAACTTTCCATAATTGTTAAGGACTGTGTCCATTTTGCAGAATTTTTTCATTAACTAAGGTTTTTATTAATAGGTTCTCATACATTACAGAGGGAAATAAGCTTTAAACAGAAGTCCATTATGAACAATGTACATGAATATGAAATACTGGAAAACATAAGAAAACTTTTGCAGCAGTCACAACCTAGAGGTAGCTAACATTCTTCACACCTTCAGAAATACTTGTTTAGCAAATACAAGACTAAGCCATCAGTCACAAAGCTGATTTACAACTGTAAGACATTTATCACAAAAGTTTTTTACTTCCCTATAGAACTAGGGAAATAAGTACATAATCTTACATATACTTTTTTTACTGCATAAACATAGATGGTAGGAAGTTAGCACAGATCATGACTTAACTATTGCCTTTATATCACACAAATCTACTGTGGAAATATCACTTGTTACGTTTCAATGACTTAAAACAAGAGCTACTGGGACGGTATGCAGAATATTCTCATGCACAGTGGCACATACTTAAGAGCATCCATGTAAGTATGCAAGTGTGCATGTTTTGTTTTGTTTTGTTTTTTAAATGAACTCCTGAAACAACTAGTTATATACTGGCACCATAATTATACCATTATAAATTATCACCTCACTAATAAAATCCAGTAATTTGATTTTCATTCATGAGGTTCTTTTTCTCCACTTGCAATTTTGTTCTCCTTTACTAACTAGCAGAGTTAAAAACATTCATTAAAATATAACATGTAACATGTATTTTGAGACAAAGGCAATACACAATTATGAGACGCCTCACAATTCAAACATTACATATATATAAAACTACAAAAAAAAAAAAGGAAACTAACTTCCAACACATTTCAGTTAATTTGTGTTTCCTGGATTTCTCAGTTGACTGATCTATTCTAATGTAGAAACAGTTGAACTTCAAGCAAAATTGCTGAAGTTTAAAATTACAACAGAATGCAAAATGGGTTTGTACCCAAAAGAAAGCTATACAAAATATGGGAAACTGTATTAACAATGCACAAAATCTTTATAATAAAGTCACTCAAGTTCCAAGTCAAACACCTTAAAGTTAGGAAAAGCTGGAAATAAGACTTTGGCTCATTCTTGTGTGTGCTGCTTTCTGTTTCAACTTCCTCTTCAGCTTATGGCCCTACATCTTCTATATACACCATTTATAAAGAAAAAAGTTATTGGCATTTTGCATTATAAATTTGTATAGTGAAGCACTTGTATTCAAGTATAAACACATTTTCATCGAATCTCACAAAGATTAAAAGTATCCTCTTTCTGTGGGAGCAAAGGCAAGAAAAAATACTAATCCTGAGTGCTCAGCTATTCTTAGGATCTGGTTTTCTCTGTATCCATGTTCATCTAGTACCTAATATGCTTGAAGTGTAACTCTCATTCATTTACTTATAGTGGTATATCCTCAGCACATTAAGATCATAAGTCTAACACTAGTAAAAAATCACCTGTGAAAGTCAGAAAATTTACACAGAAGACTAGAATACAATCTTGGAGGAGATTATTCAATTCTGCTGTAAAGGAACCCTGTCTTCACTTTCCACTCTCTCTCTTTTCATTCATCTGCACGTCCCTCTTCCTCTGTGTATGACGCTCTATAGACAAGTCCATCTTTTCATTATACAATCACCATTCTTTTCATATTGCATAGAACTGAACAGTTGTACATAAAAAATAGCGTATGATCGTATTGCCAAAGATCACCAGCGTAGAGATGCATACTTGTTATCAAGACTGAAGAATTTAAGACAATCACATAGCTGATGGTTACTATTACCTTAGAGGAGAAGGCAATAACTGCTTGTACAAATGTTCTTGGCTGGTTTTAAGGTAAAACAAGGCAGACTATTTTAAATCACCTTCAGACATGATGGTTAGGCACATCCACACTAAGAATACTCGCAGAAGTAATCTCTTGTGTTTAAAAAAAATTCATGAACAATCATCACATTGTTATTGGAACTGATATCTGACTGCACATTCCTTAGTTTAACTTATAAAAAGGACAAATATTTCTCCAAAATGTAAATACAAGATATCACTGGACAAATATACATCCTGAAGACATGAAATGAAGTGTACGATATCCAGAGGAGTTTCAAAGACCTTTTTTTTTCCCTCCTCAGTTCAGTTTCAGATCCTACAACAGAGCAGCCAAACTTGGCAAAGATTATTAAGCTAAGTCAAGCCTTTACAAGTTAAAGAGCTCTAAAAGGCTGCCTTGCAAATCTCCTGGAAATGTGAGCTGAAGCTGCTGTTCATCTTCTGAACACATGATTCTTCTAATATGCTTTATAGGTTCAGGACAGGAATGTGCCAGCAATGGCAGTGACAGCCAATCAATGCATCACACACAAGCCTCAAATTAAGACTCTGGAAAACAAACAAGTATGTTTTCCAAAGCCTTTATTGCAAACCATCTGGATTTAAGAATTTTTAAATATGCTTTTTATCAGAATAAATCTTGAACATGGACAGACCAAGAACATATATAGCAAAAAATAAAAATCCTGGTCACGATCTTTTTGTACCTGAACATGCAGAATCGCTAGAATTTCTTTTTCAGTTCCCTTTCTTTCTAAAGATACATGTTATCCAGAACAGCAGGCCTGAGCATAGTGACCATTTTCCATGTGTGCTCTCTATTACTGTTTTCCAGTAATGGTTTCCAAAAATTTTTTTCACAACCTAATTGTCCTCCTGCATTTTCTCTGCAAAGGTATCTGAAAACTTATCAGATTTTCCTCCTAGGACTGAAATTTAACTTCATTTATTATTCAATTTAGTGTCTATCTAGCATCTCATTTTATGAAATACCTGTTGAAGTCCCTTATTCCCCTTTAACTCTTTTTCAGTTAAACTAAAATATTTCTGAGAGGAACGGGGGTTTCTAAGTGACCTCACCTGCAGACCTTGTATCCTTTTGTTTGCTGGGCTGTCCCTTTCTTTTCTATTTTTAGATTTTTTTTTACTTGTCTGGTTAATGTCTTTATTTGTGAGCACTTTTGGAAACCATATTGGCTTTGTGTGGCACCTGTATTTTTCAAGTGAACTGCACCCTGCAACTCTCAAACTTTTAGAAGAGTCTCCAGGTGCCAGATTTCAGTCGTGTGCAGGCGTTGCAGAGAGAGAGGGAAAACAGAGCACGTAAACATCCTTCTTGCACGTGTGGCTATGTAAGAGGCCATCAAAACAGCAGTTCCACTGGTAAGAGCAGCAGATAAGCTAAACTTCTACAAGAGTTACAAATGGGTAAAACTTTTAAAAGTCTGAATAGAATGATATCTACTTGGTCACTAGCTTTTACTGTTTTACCACCAAAGGCATTGCAACTTTTGGCAAATTTAAACTACAACCAATCATTTTAACAACACTAGAAGTGAGACAACTGCCTATATTAGACAATTAGGTATAGCATTCAGAGCAACCACTAAGATCTGCTTAAATGTATTCTATTATCAGTGGTTTCAGCTCATAACAATAATCTCCTCACCAAGAAAGAACTAGTTTCACTTATACTTCCCCAAGGAAAAATTAAGTCTTTTGTAACACATTATAGATAACAAAGTATATACACTGTTTGGCATTGTGATTTCCTTTATTTCCCCCTATTTGAATGCACCACATTTTTGCTTAATACAGTAAATCTGTTGTATTAAACCTGAACCTGATTAATGATGCACTGTATCAAGCTAAGTAGAATTAAATTAGTGTATAATTGATTAGTGTGCAATTGAAGCAGAGCTGTAGATTTACCAACTTTAATTAGGATGGCTTATTACAGAAAATTTATGTTATCATAATATAAAACAGCATATAGAAGTACCTGGTTCATCAAAAAGCTTAAAATCAGGTGGACAGCCTCGTAGATTAGAGGCGTAGAAACTAATGCCTTGCAAAGTTCTTTAAGACAAATAAATAATATAACAAGCTAAGTCCTTTAAAGAAAGGCAAATTGCTGATTAACCTTTTACCCCGCATTTCCTAAGCAATTAGATTGTTTATACTGATTTACTATAATAGATCATTCTAATAGGAGAGGGCAACTCTACAGTACTGCTACAATTAAACATCAGATCCTTTTAGTCAGTACACAATATTGCCAGACTGAGAATAGAAAGATTATTACTACTCAAAAATAGAAAACTCACAAAAAAACTCCACTTTTAAAATTTAAGTGTACAAAGCATATGCATTTACTAAAGCAGCAGAAGGAAGTAAGCAGCAGCAACTCAGCTACCAGACCTCATCCATATTTTCTTAATACTCCTTCAGCTGGTAAACCTAGTCTAGACAGAGGGAAGAACTGAACATTCCCCTGAGTACACTGCCACAGTAATTATGTTCATTATCTTGCATGCTAACAACAAAGATATAATAATCTAACAGTGAATAATTCATACACTGTCAGGTCCCTCTACGATGTTCACTACTAATGGTACTACTTACAGTGCAAGTTAGAAGGCACTTTTTTTAAAAGATGCATTTCCTACATAAACAAAATCTTTGAGTCAAGTTGGTTTTACCTTCTTAACCATTGACGAATTCAGCAACAATAGAAACTTTTTTTAATAAATCATTTTCTTATATATTTAAATTAATACCAAGCAGGGGAAGTGAAACAGCCAGTGGATAAATTCACAGATACACATAAATCATTATTTTAACAGGTTAAACCTTATTTTTTTATTATAAATTAACAACAAAAGAAGAGTCAAAAAAGCTCTGATAACAATCATTGGTCCTGTCCACCCTCTGCCCCAATGATTGCTTTATTCACTACTGCGATTAAAACTTCTTTCCACTGGTTTTATCTAAACACTTGCCATCTTTCTCACAGAATCTAAACAAATATCACAGTTAAGCAAACACATTAATATAACTGACACAAATGCCCACTATAATTGATAATTACAGTATTTTTCTATTATCTCAACTAAATTCAGTATCTCTATACCTAAGATTTGCCAAGGTGGTGAGCAGTACCACTGAGTATCACTCATTTGTATATTTATATGTATTAGTAGTATCTTCATTATTATTTTCAATACTAGGGTAGTTTAGTTATTAAATTGTTCTTAACCCACAAGTCTCTTTCCCTTTTACCCCTCTAATTCTCTCCTCTCATCCCCAGGAGGGGGGAGGGTGAGCAAGCAGCTGTGTGGTGTTTTGGTGCCAGCCAGTGCAAAACTACAACACCCATTTTCACTGGCTTTTAGAATTTTGTTTCACTACATCTGCAGAATTTAGCTTGGAAAAGTTAAAATGAATGCATCTCAATCAATTTCAAAAATTATTTCCAGTTCAGAACTGCCATAACTTATCTAACAACACACACATATTACTCTATTCTCTGAATCAATATACTTAGCTTCAATAACTTCAAAACAATAAGGTACAAATCCCCCCTCACCATCTCCCCCCCCCCTTCCCCTGCTCTCCTCAAACTCTGTATTGGTTCCTCCTAAATATTTTTATAGGCTAAGAGTTTATCTAATTTAGACAAAATTTTTATTCATACAGGTTAGCACAAGCATTCCTCTCTGCATACACAAGGTATTAAGACTATGATGAAATTCAATAATAGTAATCACATTTGATCATAATGTTCTGATTTACTTTTTGTATGCATATTATGAGCACTTTTAGCAAATCCATTCACACTAAATAAACCCCAGATCAGTTTTCTGTCTAAGATAATCATGAATAATTATCCAGTTTCATTTGCCCATGTAACAAACACGATTTTGGCAAAATTAAATACCAAAATGAGGTGACTGATAAGGAGTTAATTCAAAGAATATGCATCACCAGTACCTTTCAATATCAAGAAAATACTTGGCAGAATTAACTGCTTTTCAGGCTCCCTTCACACATTTCCTTGATCACTAATGGAGGATGCTACTCTGTGCACCTCCAAGAGGCTCAGTCCTATGAAACTTCAAGTCTCAGCAAGGTATCATATTAAAGTTAGCATGAGTTCCCTGTGAGAATCTGGGCATACACAAATCCAGGTCTAGTCTTTGCAGCATTCAGTTGTACACAGAAATGTTTAAAGTATAAGAGGACTTTGTGGATCAGGAGTTAGAATCTACAGGAAACAAACCAATACATTTGTTCTTACTATTAATTGATTATCTGAAGAAACAGAATTCATGGCCTCAAGTGATTAAAAACAATCTATAACACGACAGTATTTGTTAATGTCATACACACTTGGTAATCTTCTATTTACATTGCTTCACGACTAGCATACTCTAAATTTGTGCAGTTTCACTTTGACTCAAAACACAAACAGTGCACATTTCAACATGGCCTGACTGTATTTGCTGGCTCCACAAAACTAGCCACAGGATTAACAGTTTAGCCAGGATAGCACCACTGCTTGTAAAGGTTTAGAAACAGTAACAGAATACAAATTTTACACTCACATGCTTCCCCCAACTGTGGCTTTTCAGGGTAACTTCAATATCTGACACCTTTTCAACCTTCCAGTATACTAAACTTCTGAATTTTCCTAATCAGCGTCTTCTTCTGAATATATTATGCTAGCATACCATCTCATTCATTACCATTGGAAAAGCCTTTTATTTAGAAGGTTTAATTAAATAGACACAATGCTTGCCAACTGAAGCTTCAAAGCATACTAAAAAGGGAAAGGAAAGAAATGCAATTGCTAAAAGTGTGACAGTACACGGAGACACACTTTAACAAGAAATCCAGAAATATTCAAGTATGCCTGATTTTCAATGAGTTACACTGAAATTATTCCCTGAACAAACTGTGATAGCCCTTTTACTTCTTTCCCAGCACTGCCACCCCTCCATTATCTACTTTATTATACAACTACTCACGCTCCAGTTGGTCTCTAAATAAATCATCCTCCCATAAGTAAGAGAAACTAGTTCCACTCTTAAATTATGAAATTTAGATCAATTTTCTGGCACTTTAAATCAGTGTCACTAATGGTCCAATTTCAAATCAATTTGATGCATGTAATTTACAATAAGCATGCACGCCCTTCCTCTGAAAGGCTAACAAATGAATTTTAAAACGACCTCACCATGATTACCATAGGAATTCAAACAAGTTAAAAACACTCAGCTATAAGGTGTTAAAAAAAACAAAACCAAAAAACCAAGACAAGTGCCTCCACATCCAAAACTCCTTGAAACTTAACCCATGAGCAGCACATAAAAGGTCAGAGTGCTGTTCTTCGTCACAGTGATTCAAATGTACTATCAACTCCCTCCCGTCCACAGAAGTAGGTCAGTTTTTTTATGCTTGGTCTACTGACAATTTGATACACGTTTTTCTTCTTCTAGAGCATTAGGAATATAACTGATTTCTCTCTCTCTCTTACTTAGTAGTGATACAATAATAATATTCACCAGAAATTCAAGCTCACTAGTAACTCAAGGTGTGGTAGATACACAAAAAAACCAAAACCATTTCAGGCCAAGCAATACAGTCGTCCAAAAAGTTTTAAATCCTACACACTAGAGAATCGGACCAGATTACAGACACTCAAGTCTAACTTCAAAACAGAAGTCACAAAACCAAGCCCAAAGGAACAGGTTAGTACAAATCTGAAGATGAATTACCAGGTTTCAAAGTAAATAGAAAACAAAAGCTGAACCTCAGAGAAGACAGTAGGTGCATCATCTAACAACTTCCTCCTCCCCTCTGTTAAAACTCACATCACTTTCTTTCACAGATATTAATAGCTCAGAGAGCTGCAATTCCCAAACAAGACAGCCCATTTTGCTCACAATCTGAGTGGTACAGAGAGCTACTGCACTTCTTTCTTTTGCTACTCCCACCAACAATGTTTTCCATGTTCCATTGCTATTTAGTAGCTGTGACTTTTGTTTAACTTAACTGATTTTGCAAGCAGCAATTACTCTGACACACAAGTAGCACATATGAAACTAAAAATACAAATGATCAAAAAAAACCCCCCAAAACCCCAAAACCCTGCAGTGATATTAAAGTCTCTATAAAAACGGTTATTCTATTGCTGCCATGGCACATAAACCTGAAATCTCTACTACATGTGCTGGTTTTAAAAGTATGTTCTGCAAAGGTAATTCTTTCTCAGTAGCTTTAGTCATAGGCAGCCTTGCTCTCCAATTATTAAAGGCAGCACTCTCCAATTACTTAAGGCAGCAAGTGGCAAAAAATTAAATATAAAACAAAACAAGAATATATGGACCATTTCAATTAAAGTCCTCTCCACAGCTGTAGGCAAACGCAGGTAATCCAGACTGACCACAGAACATACACTTTACAGATCAAAATCCACATTAGGATACCTTCCTTCTACTGTTAGCCTGAAGTGCACCCTAACAAAACATCAGGTTTGCCGTAGATGGGGTGGGGGAATAATCACGGGAATAAAAAACGGTAGAGAAGTAAGGTATTAAAAACATCTTAAATTCTTGCAATATTAAGAAATGTATTAAGTGACCTAGGGGACTCTTCCACGTCCCAGAACACACAAGAAAGTGAAAACCAAAACAGACCTGCACTCAAGAAGTTCTTGTGTATCCTATTTCACATCCAGTGAACCATTTATACAACTTCAGTTCGTTAACATGACATGCCTGACAGGCATAGAATATGTCTTAATACTGCTAGAAGCACAGCATGCTTTGCCCCAAATCCTGGTGCACTGGCATTACCACTACCATTACCTTCAACAAGTCTGAAAGACATATATGCAAAACCAAGTTACCAACGTGAAGGAGAAGTCTCTCCTAGTTATTACATGCAGGCAAGCAAAATCCTAAAGTACTAGAGGAATGCAACAAAAAATAATTCCAATATAAAACTGAACATAATCTAACATGAACATAATCCCACAAGTGTTGCCTATAGCCTGGTAAACAGATATTGATCACTTTCAGAAAAAAAAAAACCAACAGGTATTGCCTCGACTATACCTTTAAGGCTAAAAGTAGAATTTATCTTGAACTCCAAAAGGGGGAGCAACCAGCTTTTACTACTCCAGACTCCAGTTTATGAAGAGCAAACTTTTTGTAAAATCTTAACTGTATGGAAACATCCATAAACAAACAAGCATTACCAGCAGCCAGTACATGCATTCCAGTCCCACTTTTTCTCTTATCTTTAAATCCCATATCGGTGGTATTCTTTCTCAAGAACAGAGTGGTGAACTTTTCACCATGTCTTCACTTGCTTATTCTTCAAAGATGATGAAAGCTTCCTACATGCATTAACCACTATAAGCTTAGCAGCAGCAGTCCCATCTTTGAAAGGTTTAACAATGCCACCACATCTATGCAGATAGCTTGACGGATAGCACATTGCCCTAGGAAGTCCTAAATCTAAAAAAAAATTCAAGGTCATATAGACAGAGCCAGTGGCAGAGCTAGACAATTAGCTGGTTTTAGAAGTAGACATGCACTGTACAAGTATTTCAGTGCATCTGTCAGACTAGATCTTGTCTACTCCCCTAGCCTGAGCTCATAACAGTTGGGGCAGAGAAAGTATGCTCCTGGAGCATGCTTTCTTTTTTTGTTTTACCCAAAAATAATTCAGTTCATGTGCTCAGAGATCATTCTACAAAGAAAAGCCAAGCAGTAAGTGGGGACAGTTGGAAGATTCAATCCAAAAGCAGAAGAAACCCAAACTAGACACTAACATAAATGCATATATGAAACACATTAGTTCAATCTGCCCAGACAGCATCCAGATTAGCTAAGGGTCTTTTCCTCAAAGGCTGATTCCCTGCTGTGTTTTTAGGATTATATATAAACATCCACCTTCCCAACTAATATTCCTGCATGTAAATCCAGTGAGTCAGTTTAATTAAGCACACTTCATTTATGTATTAACACTGACTGGCTTAGATAACCTACAGTCTATTTAAACCAAAAAAAGTAGCATTTACATGAACAGGAGTGATTTCCAGAGCTGTACTAACCAACTCTGTTATACCTCAGCATTATACCTCAGACAACCATAATACTTACTTTCTTCTCCCAAAAACAGACACGATCTCGCCTTTCCACTGCAAAGTACAGAGAGGAGATAAGGCTATAGCAGGGATTGCCCCCAAGGTACATTACTTGGAGTAAATGACTTGACACTCTACGAGCACCAGAAAGGGTTAGGCTAACAGCACTTTGCATCCTTTGAGGGCAAGCCTATATAGGCTCATTCCAAACCTATATTTGCATGATGAAAGAGCAGGAAGAAAAAGAAAGTCCATAAAATCAATACTTCCTTCTGATAAGAGAAACTGAAACATCCAGCACAATTTAGAAAGCAGTAAATACACTTGGGCTAACAGAAATTTGCATATCAACATATAATACACTAAAAATAGTACTTTTAGATTGTTTAGATATACATATAATACTTACTTGCCAACATTTCTTCAAGATAAACACCAGTTTGAAGTCTGCACTTAGTATGATCAAATGTTCTTCATTAGGATCAAAGTTCATCCAATTCAACAAACTGGTTTTAAATAACACCAAGTATTTAGAGACAAGTCATGATGTACTACAAGAAATGTACATACTGTGTTTCCTCTTGTTGTGGCTTTGGGGGGTTAATGCAAAATTTAACATCTGCATGTGCTTTCTCCTGCCCCAATTTATTAAGGACTTAACAAGGAAAAATAGTTTCACAGTCATCAAGATACCTACCGCTTGCAGGACTTTCATTCCCTCATCCAACCAGCTTGCCAATTTCAGCATGCTTCATTTTAGATCAGTTTGCATGTCTTAAGCTCCCAGATTGGTTTAATCTTGGTTTACTTCTCTTCTGTACTAAAAAACACTCTCCAACACTATGCATTTTCTCCTTATCAAGATACATGTAGGCTGTTGTCAAGTCTGGGACATCTCTAATGCTGAAGTTTTTACACCCGAAGAGGAGGATGGCATATGAAGCAAGCTGTTTCTGGCAGAACTCCAAGGTTTTCACATTCCTCTTACTTATTCATGCCTCTCCCCATAGTGAAAGGCAGAGCTCCCACAGACAGGAGCCACTTACAGCATGACTGAAACGGGACAACTCCAGTGCCTCATCTTTCAGAAAGGGAGGAACAGGGTAACAAATGAAAGCCAGCTTACAGATTGAACTCAACTGTGATATGGAGAATAGATGAAGAAGAATCCAGGATATATGTGTGTGTGTGTGTGTGTGTGTATATATATATGTATATGTGTGTGTATATATATATATGTGTATGTATATATATATAACCCAACATCAGAGGAGCAGTATAGAAGGCCACCATTTTCCCTCCCCTTAAAATGTAACTATTAAGGATTCTCACTCTTAAAAGACAGAGAGCTTGAATAGTATCCCACGACGCAAGAGAGCAAAGAGGTAAAATGGGGCACTAACGCCTAAACCCGAGTTCCAACCACTTTTACATAAAGGAATGGATCAAGAAAAATAATTTAAAAAAAAAGATAGTTGGGAAAGGTAGGTTAAAATAAACCGAAAACTGGAAAGAAGTTGGAGAAGGGACATCTAACAATCAGAGAAGATTAATGAATCCACTAAGAAGATACTGGACCCAAAAAAAATGAGGCTTGAGCAGATGATGTTTTTAAAAAATTCTATTTATCAAACGAAGCCGGATGCTCTGAAACAATATCTATTTTATGAAATCTATCATGACTACTGTACATTATAAATTAAAAAAAAAGACATGCTACTACTACATCTTGGTTGTTGAACACTGTATCTATATTCACAATCACACTGACTAAAACATGAGTTTGTGATGTGTTACCTCATTACAATCAGTGAATCTCTAGTAATAAGAATTTAAGTGAGACAGATCTATGACACACTGAACATAAGAACTCCATGTGGGAATGTATCTAGGACCTCCTACTCTTTCAAAGAATTGATAATTCTGCTCAGCTATTTCATACAGAAGCCAAGGGCACAGTAGCAGTCACATAACAGAACATAATCACTCTTTTGCATCAGACCGAATAATCAAGAAAAAAAAACCCTGAAAGACTGAAGTATATCTGGAATCACGTACCTAGCTACAGTGATTAATAAATTTCATTCCAATTACTGAAACCTTTTTGTATGCACAATTCACTTTTGGTTCTATCATATAACATGAAGAATTTGAAAGAAAAAAAAATCTACAAAGATACATAATGTCAGCTTTTTTCCTCCCCATTAAATGACAGATTATTTTATAGTGACTCTACAAAAGAAGAAAAAAAAGTATGATTGAAGAAATAATAAAATATATAAATCAAATTTTATTAATAACTCACACATACATGAAACTATCCAATAAATACTCCACAGAAGGCTTCAACTACAAGAACACAGGTTCTTGCAGATATTTGATCTTGTGGATGATCTCAGTTTGTCCCAGAGAGATGGACACAAAGAAGAGTGCACAAGGCTTTCTTCATTTTTAATTTCTGAAACACATAATCTTCAGGTATTCAAAAGATGAAGAAATAAAAATATATCACCCTAAAGGGAGTCATCTAGCTTACACTGCTGTGCCTTTAGATGCAATAAGATTAACATTAGTTAAGATATTTAATTTAATTTACTTTTCAAATGCCAAGAGATTTTAAGAAACTTAAGTGGAGAGTAGAAATTTGAAAAAAAATAACTAAAGATAGTTATCGAGTGGGAAGAGTTACATATTCTATTAAAAACACTTAGAGACTATTTGGAGAAATTTATCTATTAATTCATAAACTTTAGATTATGCCTTTTACATACTCAGCCTAATACTTTGAATCTCTTTTCAACTTCTACTACCCACAACATATCTATACATAGATAGCCTGTGTCAAGTAAGTACTTCCCATAGCATTCAGCCCAACAGACATTTGTATAAGATCAGTAGCATTTACCACTGTTGCAAAAACCCTCACACCAAGCTCCAAAGTATGCTGGACAACTTCCTATCAAATTGCTGCACTTCAGTTTCCAATAGGGACTCCCTGCACCGTCTCTTGCTCCCCATGTGGCACCAAGGATCTCCAGTCAGACCCAATAGTACTGCACCATCTCCCTAAGTCTCTGAATAGTTTCCAAGACTTCTCTCAGAAATAGTGTCTTAGCACTTCAGGCTAGCTCCTCACAATCTAACTTCATCCTCCCTCATCCCGACCCTTGTTTTTGAGCAGAGCTCTAGGAAGGAAATTGCCCTCTCTCAGAGAACTCAAGATGCATAGCACTGCTTTGTATGAGGGAACACTCACTGTTATCTCAAAAGTTTAAGCCACCATCAACAATGTCTGTGCTAGATAGAACTAAAAGCTACAACAGCGAGTAAAATAAGCACAGTAAGAGTTAATGGGTTGAGGCAAGAGGCAGAAAAATTAACATTAAGTATATGAAACTATTGCGTCAAAAGCAGCAGACTGAAGTCTACGCCTGTTAGGGACTTTGGAGCAGGTTTTCTGAAAACTAGAATTTTTTTTTTTTTTAAAAAAAAAAAAAGGATAGCTACTTTTATCTTAGAAAAGTAGAAGTAATAAAATGAAAGTTAGAGCTCCAAGACACATGTATCATATGTAGCATAACCAAATTAAGGTCTTCCAGGTGCAGATGGAACAAGCAAACAGCTTCTGATTTCAATTACTAATGAGTATATCCAACAAGTAGCCTCTTGAAAGATACACCTCCTAAATGTAAAACTGCTTCTAGATCAGAGAAATAATGAAGTCTAATTTCTTAAGAAAGCAAATTCTATAGTTCCTGTCCCAACAGCCTTACTTCCCTGGCATGTTCCTGAAGTCCCACCACTGGACCCTCTCACCCTCATCTTCTCCTACCTCCTCCAATCTAACTGTTTGGCTGGTAAAAAGGGAGGATCTGCTGATTTGGGGTTCCCTGCATTGTGGCTGACCGGGTAGTACCCACAGGCTGTTCCGAGCCAACTAGGCATGATGTCCCTGGGATCAAATAAAGTCTGAGTTCTACCTACCTTTCCCTCCATGGGATTCTCTTCTTTATCAAGCCACTAACTTGCTTGAAACCTGAAGTAACTTCTTATCCTACACATTTTTGCTGCCGTGTCAAATACGGTTATGATATTGCCCATTGAGCTTAAGAACTATTAGAAAACAGATACAACATAGCTCGCTTGGTAAAAGAAGTAGACTACAAATACACAAGATGGTGCCTTGCCAAATCTCAGAGTTTCTTCTTAAGTCAGGACTGACAGCAGCAATAGTTTCCTTACGTTCTGGGATTTTTTTTCCCCCTTCTTCTCCTCTCCCAGGCCTCTTAAAAAAAATTTACTCCAATTGGTCTGGACAGATCAAAATATGTGAAAGAAAACTGAAGAGGGAAGGAGAGCAAGCACAAAAAAATAAATTGCTTCTAAACCAGTTTATAGGAAAATTGGAGTATGTTTCCAATTGTTCATAGCATATTCAAAGATTAATTTCAAAAATTTCTAAAGTAATTTTAACTCTCAAATCCCTAGGTTATCAAACTGCAATCTTCAAAAGAAAGTGTACCTTTTCAAGGAGATATTTACTTCTTGAAAGGCAAATTTATAAGAAGAATTCCTTTTCTCCCCCCTCAAAAACATGAAGAGCTTTCAAAAAGCTGATTTACCTTCTCATTAATATAAGGCAATCCAGTATATTTGCATAAAACAGTAAAAACTTTTTTTTGGTAATGTCACAGGCAGCTATCTATGTAACCCCTGCCGTTTTAAAAGACAGTCCCCTTGTTAGGAAACCGTTCAAAGTGACAATTTCAGTAACTCAGCATCTCTTTCTGGATAATTAGATGTATTATGAATACGCATATTTCACAGAAATGATTGGCTCAAATATATTCCATTCCTCAAGATCACCACCTTCCACAAAAAACAACTGTATTACCAAGCAGCAGGCTCTCATCCAAACTTGTATTAAAGATTCATTTGCAAAGCTCAAATGCAGATCACCCCAGATAGAATTACCCTTGCCAAACCTTTGTGTAGGTACAGGTTAAGGATGACTATCTTCATGTTGGTATACATAGGGTTTTCTTGCAGCAGATCTTAAAATCTTTGGGGAAGATGGATGGAGATTTCATGCCATCCACATTATCACAGAATGCAAGTTAAATAACATAACAATAGCACCATCCAGTGGCAATATCTTGCCTTTAAGAAGTTCGTCACTTCTTGTTGCAATGCTGCTGGAGCAACTGTAAAACAGTTAAGTAGAGAGAGTCGTTCCACTTCTAATCACAGTTTTTTTGATCAGCCAGCACCACAAGAATATAGGGATCTTGGTGGAAAATGCAGTGGTAGCAAAGAGTGTGAAAAGAGCAACTGCACATTCAAATAATTGTGCAAAAACAACACTGAACTTCAAGGGTCAAATACAAGCCTCTGCAACTTGTAATATTTACAAGGTCTGTAAAGTAAGTTTATTCCAATGTTGAAATCTTACTAATATATTCACTGAAGGCTGAAAATGCTCTTTTCCTGAACTAGGCAGCTTCTTATTGCTCCAAACAACTTCTCTCTGTGTATTTTAGGCCTGCTCATTCCTTCCTCTGTCTTTTTTAAATTCATATTCAGTTAAGTTTCTTCCTTTTATTCATTTGGTTGATGTCTTATTTCTGCAGAAAATAGAATATTTTATATTTTGGGATGACCACCTCTACTCACAGTAAGCACCTACAGCAGTAATCACAAAAGAAAATAAAGGGGAAAAAGGCTGTTGTACAGCAATTGCCATCAGCAATATCCCATATGATAAGAATAGAGAAAGCAAGCACTAAAGACATTTAGAGGGTGTTTTTCTCAGAGTAGACACAATAAATAAACAAGAGTCTCACACAGTTTACTGGTTCAGCGTCCAACCCTTGACACAGGCACATTCTTCCAACTTAGGAAGCACTCCCATAAATTACATCCACCACTAACTCATGTATTTGGACAACTCTGATGGCACGCTTTTCTCTTTGTTGTGAAGTAGGATGTGCACCACACACTAAGAGGTTTTAAGAAAGCTGCTGTTTCAAAACATTCCGTGTGAAAGGAAGGGAGTGGTAGGCTTACTCACTGCTGCATACAGACATGTTTCACCGTTGCTGAATGCTACAAGTGCTAGATGAGATCACCTACTTCAGAAAAGTTGAGTTCAGAAGCAAATAAGAGTAGCCCATCTCAGCTTTCACCAAATCTATAAGATAGCTTATCACTGCAGTTGAAAAGCACAGTGTTAACTACTGCAGTGCATATCTTGTTTAAATATTCACTTTCAACTGAAAGTACTCAACACACTTTTGCACTAACATTGAACTTCCAAAATAAAGTCTTCCAATACAGTGGGAAAACTGTGATCCTATCTGCCTATCTTTGATAGTCCAATAATACACACATTCTGCTGACCTAAATCTAGGACAAGCAGGATGGGGGGGGGGGGGGGAGGAAAGGAGAGAAAGACAGAGTATGTGTGCGTGTGTTCAGCTGTGTGTGTGTGTGTGCGTGGCTGTGTGTGTTCACCTTTGTTTATGCAGATATTAAAAATTAATATCTGAAATTAATTAACATCCTTATATTCTCACTGTCTGCAGCTCTGTTGTTACTCCCCTCAAAATTAGAGACAGCTACATCAGTTAAAGAGACAAGGCCAGGCCACATGTACTGGGGACAGGACACTTACGATGCTTAACTGGCACAGGGAGCTTATCTCCATCACTTCCCACACGTTCCTGCACCAGCCTGAATAATGTATATTGGCTTCAGCTGCTCAGCAGAGACACTGGCATCTGCAGCTGCAACTGCACCAGCTGACTCATGTGACCAGAAGGTACCACTGAATCCCTTGCAGCAGCTGCACTCCATCTGTGATCACTGGTGTGGGGACAGAAGCTGCAGCGTGTCAGCCGCTGTTTCTACTTCTTGTAAAGCAAGGTCATCTGATCATACAGTCAGTACAGTATTAGGGCAGCAGACCCCCTTCAGAATAAGCAGATGGCTTGGTGGTTAAAGCACACAGCTTGCAAATTTGCAGCAAGTTTCCTATGCACTTTGGAGCCAGCTACAATCCCTGTTTGCTTTGGCCACAAATCCATAAAATTACAACCTTATCTAACAGAAAGCCGCAAGAACAAATCAATTTAAATGCCTGTGACAACCATATACAATGATTACTGAGCTACGTAAGTATGTAGATCAGAAGATGAGGTATTTCCTGGCAAGTCTTCAAGGCTATTCATGATCAGTAAGAAAGCAAATCAGCTTTACACTAAAACACAAACTTATCTCCCTGCAAATGTAAAACTGCATATCCATACTGGATATATATACTTACACTGCTAAGCAGGGGCTTTTAGATGTCCTGATTAAATCAGTCAGTCAACTTTTAGTGATGTCTTCCATCAATATTTTCCTCACACAACAGGCTACTTTGCCTACTCTAGCTCTTGCCTGTAGGGGTGCATAGGTGGACAGAACCTCACCCTAGCAAATATATATACACATTCTCCTTGCATATGGCCATATCCTGTCAATCCTGAACTGTTCTGGCTCCCCAGTTTAGAACCATTGCCATTTTTTCCATCCCATTCCTATGCATTCTGTAATCTACACAACACCCTCTTACACTGTTCTTTCTCCACTGTTGTTGGCTTACAAGCATTAGTTCCGTGTTTTATCCTGCAAACCCTCTGCCACTTCATGCTCTTACAACAGATTTGATGCAAAGGGAAGCTTCTGTAAGGAAACAGAATTGCCAAATTTTGTACCATGATTTCTTGTAGCAGGAAGTCTCATCCATAAAACGTACTTCAGAAGTACAAAGAACTGTTCTCCATAAATAAACTATATACACCTTTCATCACTCCAATTTGAAAGCGACAACAAAAGGCCTTCAGCTCATGGTCTCCTGTATACCAGGAAGCAAAGAAGAGAGATCCATTCCCAGCAACACCACAAACTAGCAGACAATTCAAAACAGCAATTTTCAATTCTCTGAAGACACATTAGAAATTTGAGTCACAAAGAAACACTGGCAGGAATTAAACGTGCAACATTATTTGTTACATATATTTTAGTGTTGTTTCATGTAGTGTATCCAGAGGACTTCCAACAGTCAATTATCTTAATAGTTTAAAGCATCTATTTTCTTTTCCTGAATTTATTGACTAGGGGGGGCAAAAAAAAGCCAATCATGTTTGAATATGTGTTAATTAGTAGTACAGTTAGTCTTGAACTTAAAAACCTAAATCCTAAACATCGGAAATAAAAGATGTTGCAAATTTTAAGGTTTTTTAACTAGTCTTGTTTCTCAATTAATCTGAATGTTAACAACAAACTAATTTTTAGTTCTAAGGCATACCAACTAGTATCTCCAAAGTGACAGGAAAATTTAAAGATAAATATTATTTACAGATAAATATTCACAATTCCAATAATAATGTTTTAATTTGATGCCTTCGGAATTCCACAAGAGATAGAGCAAGGACACAGCTAGAAGATTGCATCCCATTTTTGGCAACACACTTCATGAAGTACCTGAAACAACTTGGGGGGAGGCCAGAGGAAAGGAGTGAAATTGGAAAGAAGTTAAGACTATGTGGGCTACAGGAAGAGATGTATCCTGCATTCTCCAGTCTAGAGATGAGGAAAAAGGGAGAGACTTGAGAACATAAAAATAATACCATTAGGAAGGGAATAGTCTATTCTCTGTGTAAGTGGAGAATAGGACAGCTAACAGAACTGAACTATATTCAGAATGGATTAAAACCTAGATTTAACGTGGGGAGAGAAAACCTTCCAGTGGGAATGAAGTACCATACCAATACAAATTATGTAGTAAAATTGCACTGTCTCCACATGACATCTTACTATTTCCAAAGACCTTTAGAGGAGGCTAGACAAATATCTGCCAGGAATGACAAAGATGCATCACCAGCTGGATCAGGGGAATGAAACTAAATGATCTCTTGAGATCTCTTTCTAAAGTTCTATGAAAGCAATTAATGGATGGCTACTAAATTATTTTCACACAAGGCATTTAATCTGCTCCAATAGATGACTGCCTCCTTTAAAATAGCAGATTCCACTATACTGAGCACTAATTGGTACTCTTGGGGTTAAGCTTAACCCAGAAAAGACGGAACAGACAACAGAGACTTATCTATTCTTTCAGTTGCTGATAAACTATACATCTTATTAAATTTTTAGTTTGGGGCACTTACATCACTGGAAGAGGATACTTTTAAAGCTAAATTAGTGAAGAGCATGACGTTGCATTAGCAGCTTTGGAAACTGAATCTCTAATGTGATCACGCCTTTTGTACAATAGTTAACAAGTAGGGCATCAGTTGAATTTCCCTGGCAATTCGGTTCTAAACAGTCTCACTGAAACAGATTTTAAATGAGAAAACTGAAGTCCCAACATGACAAAAATATATACCATCTTATTCACTGGAACACACACAAAAGTCCGAGAACAACAAGACGACACCACAATACAGCTGATTACTAGGAAAAATGGTGGCATTATATCCTGACTATATCTCTTATGGAATTATGAAGAAACAATTAATTACTTTATGCCTTTGAACAGAACATGCACACACAGGTGCCATCAAGCAGTAAGTTTATTTTTAAAATTCTAAGAGTTCACAAAAGCTTGAAGCTATTCAAAAATCAAATGAAAGATGTCTTCATTTCAAAATTCAGTTATAGCATATCTTCTGTTACAGTAGATTTTTTCATTAAAATGCAAAAATACTGAAAGCCTAAATTCTCAATCTACTTTTTGGACTATCCAAAAAAAGAGTATAAACTAAATTATGAAAATTTTTACTTTCTTCTGCATTGGTCAGCTTTTGGATAATGACAACAGCATCATATGTAAATAATTTTAAAGCACATCTCCTCAACCACATCATGCCAGTAACAAAACAAGACAGAAGAGATAATTAAGCTATCATTCTGGGTTTTTTAATTTTGTCTATTATAACATAATCCTTTAACATAGTAATCTGAATACCAAATACGTTTGTAGTCTGCCTACAAAAAAAACCACACCACACAATCTGCTTGCTGTAGTCAGCTGCATCTTATCTCAAGCTCAAACTGTGCTTGCACATGATGTACAACAAAACACATTTCTTATCATTGTTTTAAAATAGTCTCTATGGACATAGAAAGCTTCCTCATTTCAAACGTAGAAATATTTAAACAGAAAGACAACAGTGCACTGCCAACTACTTTAAAGTGGTTAAAAGCTTTAGACATTTTACATCTTTTACTGTAGTCTTCAATTAATTCGCCACAAAGCTAGCCACTACATAAAGCACCACCTTGTGGCAAAACCAGTACTGAGCACATGTCCCTTTCCTGGGGCTTTCAAACATTGTCACAATTTCAACAGCCTTGCTGTGTGTTTCATTAAAATCTGAACAAAAACAGAATTAAAAAAGGATCTGCCAAGAGAAGATTCTCCTCCATGCATACTACACTTACTGAAATTAATGAAATTAACATAATTCATAAAATGCTTCAGCAAGTATTTTTTTCCCGTGTTTAGGACCACCTCCAAAGTACTGTGAGCAAAATACAACACGTAAGAAGTACAGTAAAAGAATGGTATAAAAATCCCATGTTGAGTTTATCTCTCATTCCATCTTTCACAATACTTCAATCTGCAAGACAGACTGCAAGAGCTGCATAAATTACTCTGACAGCTCAAAACCACCCACAGAAATATCTCTTTTCGTTTTCATTCTCTTTCTAAGAGACACTAAGACGGACAGTATACCTTCGAAGTTAGTAAAATGGCCAATTACTCATTCCTAAATTTTAGAAAAATCTCAAGTTAGTGCTACATTGCACTACATTGCTATGTAACACATAAAAAGTAATATTCTAAAGACAGATTTTGTCCAATTCTAAACTGTGCACGTCTGTGCAACAAAGATGCAGAAACCTTTCCAGCTAGCTTAACTGAGAAATAGCAATCCCAGAAGATTTTGCATGCTCTGCAGCTTAAGATTGCATCTTATTGTAAGTATGCGCGCCATTCTCTCACTGAAATCAACACAGTGACATAAATACGCAGCACTATGGAAAAATTAGTCTGTGTATTCAAAACTCTATCTTTAAATATATCAGTGACTGCACTGCAGTTATGCCACTACTGTATCAGCAACCACACTTTGTGCACACCTGGAGTCAATGCAAAATACAGTTAACACCATTTTTCACACAATTCCTTAATTTGTTGTAAAATAAGAAGAGTGCCAAGAGAAGTAGTGAGGGAAGTCTCTTTCTGGACAATTATGCCTCACAGACTGCCCAAACTGCACTTACTGAAACATGAACCCCAGGGATACAAGAGGGTACAACTACTTCAGGCAGTTTGTGAAGCCTTTCCTAGGAACACTTGGTGAGAGGCAAGCTGATGGTGGCAGTTCTGAAGGATCAGAATACTTGAACCTTCTAAGTCCAGGCATTGAATTTAGTGCTGTGGGCTAGCTGCTCAGTCTGTGCTTGAGGGCAATTTCAGGAATAGGCAAAAGCAAAAATTTATTCCCTTGCTTTAAACAAAGTATGTATGGTACATACTAAGTAACAGTAATTACTATCAGAAAGAGCAATTCAGTAACTACATAGAAGAGCCAGGCAGGTCAATGTCAATCCATCTATTCCTGCATAAATTTTCAGAGTGTAAGAAATGGTTATGAAAGATCAATTTAACTCAATAACCAGTACTGAGCTCCTGACAGCTCTCAAATTTGACCTGGAATTACAGTTTGGAATATTCCAAAATATCTTTCCCTTGGAGGATCTTTGGACATCTCTACTGTACCACTTATAACAGGGTAGAAATAATCAAAGCAGATGACACAGGTACTTGAAAAACATCTCTTGAAAGGAAGGGGAAAAAAATGAATGTACAAGATTAAGTCACATAAGAGCAAGGCTACAGAGGAATAATAAATCTGATACTAGGAACCTCCGTAACTTGATTTAAGTAAATTAAGCTTCAATCCTCTAGTAGGTGTTTTTACACCTTTTGTTTCTGGGTTCTTATATGTCACACACACAAAATATTTCTGATTTTCTATTGGCTTTCACATGCATCCTTCTGTCCCCGCCAGCTCTCCTCCTTCCTACCATGGAAGTGTTGTATCACACAACAGTCTCAGATAAGCAGCTCATGCTATAAAACCAAGTTCCCCAGAGGAATATAAGCCTTGTTCTTATCTGCCAACCATAGCTATTATCAGAAGTTTTATTTTATATCAAAAAACCACTGTGTCATACAAGAATGAATCAACACTAATTTCTAAGACTGCTTAACAATTAAGGATATTCTAACAGAGCCTATAGAGCTATGTATCAAAGTTCTGCTTTAACATCCTATATGCACAAAATAACGTAAACAGAGGCAGAACACTTAATTACAATACTGCATTGATATATGAGCACAATTTGAAAATATTGATCCAATATGTTTACCACGCTGTATAAGTAACCTGCAGATCATTTATTTCATATCATCAATAGCAGCACGCAAAATGAAATTATATCATATAAAAGCTGCAATTTTTTATTTTAAATTTAAGCAGATGTAAAAAGACTGCCTCCATCACAGAATCCAAAAGCACTTCTGTAATTTATATTCTTAATTTTTGGAACTTCTATGCAGGATCGTCTGTTACCAAGAATTCATGAGGTTATTTGTGTAACACTACTCTGCCTTGGTGCTTCATCCAAAAGGATTGGCCAGGGGACAGGCAGGCAGAGAACTGAAGGGAAAAATAGAGGGAGGAATTTGTAACAGAAATTTTGTAGCTAACCATAAATCACTATTTTGTACACATGAGTCAAGCCTTTATATATACCATAGAAGTGATAAAACAATTCTAGAGAAATCAGACTGCAATTTAAAGTAATTTCTACAGAGGGAGCCAACAACCCAAAGAACAGGATTAACAAAATGCATTAATACAAACCAGCACGGAGTTCTTCCCAAGCACCAATCTCTTCCATTATATTCACTTGTTTTTCAGGTATCGACAGCACATCGTCCAGATTCTTACTCCACAGAATTCCCAAGCATTTAATGAAATTTTACTTTTTAAAGTGCTTTATTACATGTCATAGAACAACCACTGTCAATACACAACAGAATTTATATTTGCTTTGGGAGAAGGTGTCAACCTAGGAGACTGATAATTCTAAATTAATTTATTAATTAAAAACAGTAGTTTAGAAGTTTCAATTTGTAGCAATTCTAAAAATATTAGATTTTGTAAAAATTAATATAAATTCCACAGTAGACTTTTTTGTTGAAGTTTTCATACAAACCTCTACACCATAAAACAGATCAGTATGGTAACTTGATCTAAAAAAATGAGGAAGAAATCTAAAATAAAGTTGTGTAAAGATGGGAATTGGCAAGCTTTTTCACAAAGCTGGGCACCTTGTCACTGCCATAACACTTCTCCACACTACTTCATTGCTAAATCACATTTCGTGTTATATACTAATCCACTCAAATGTAATTACAAGTGAGGTATATTACATGAAGTAACTCAACAGGTTTGACAGACATCTGTGACAGGTTCATGCATCACCCCAACCATACAAATCCATCTATGTTGCCAGCATATGTTGAGTAGGTCGACAAAAGATTCAAAGCTTAGGATTGCTGATATTTTACTATCTCTTTCACCCAAAACAATTTCTACCCTATTTTTTAAGTTTGGGGGGGAACAGGGTGTATAAAAAAGAAAGCTATTTTAGAAAGACTACACACCAACAGGACAAAGAATCCTAAAAGCAACATAGGAAGGATTTTTGAAAGTGTTATCAAAGATAAACTACACCCTCTAGTGGCACAAAGTACTGCAACACTTTGGTTGCTCCAAACAGCATTAGACAGACAGTTGGACCCCTTTACCTCCCCAGTATTCATGCCTCTCTCATGCATGTTGAGCCACCAATGAGGCATGGTTGCACTGTAAATGGTTTTGGGGTTGAGTCTCTTAGCTTTTGTACTTAAGTGTTGTGACAGTGATTTACACATGGTAACCCCCCAAACACAAGGAAACCCTGCAACATTCCCATGAACAAGTTCAAATTCCTTTTGCATCCTCTAGCTTTCTAACACACCCAAACTGCTTCTAAACCCCTACTGTAAATCTGTCTACCCTTTCCCAAGCATCATACAGGCCCTCTGTAATCCCCAAACAGCCCTCCTATGTCTCCAAGATTCACTCGTCCAACACTCACTTCTATTCATCTTGGCTAAGCAAAACGAGAACATACACAAATCCTCCAAACATTACAGAATTCAAAACTGCATCAGTCACTCAAATAGCTGTTCTCAAGATTAAGAGTCTGTCTCTCTCTCTCTCTCTCTCTCTCTCCCCCTTGTTCAGTTTCACTATGAAAAAAGTATTCACATAGCCAAGTATGCAGCTAAGAATGAAACACCTAAGCAAATTCCTTTCGGCAAACTTGCAGTGAGTATCATGTCTGCCCTCCCTTCTTACTGCAACACATCAAACAGCTGGGTGAAGAGAAATGAAGCTTATATTTATCTTCTTCCTCTTTCTCACTTCATGGTCTTTATCTCTGTAAAAAAGACATATTATGAAAGCAGAGGTGGCTCCGCGGCACAGAATAGCTGCGACATTTCCTACTTTTTCCTTTAACTAACTCCCCAAAAAAATGAAGTGTTCTGTCTTGGTCAAAACTGCTTAAACAAAACAGTTTATAAAATTGTACAACCAGCAGTCAAAGCTGTATTAAAACAAGTGTCCTGAAGCACTGCTTACAGACTCAGTGGTACCACTGAACTCCAAACAATGCTTTTAAGACTCACAATGAATATAATTTAGTCACCTATTCAAACAAGCTAGTCAAGCTACCAAGATTTTGCTACAGCATATATTTTAGAAAAAGTGAATATTACCGAAAAACCCAACACCTCTGCCAAAACTCCACAATGAAAATGGACTCTGTATCAGGCATTGGGTAAACTAAGTGTTTCTACTTTAATATCAAGACAACTTAAATCACACCCCATTGCTTGCTGCAGCTAGCTTAAATATATTATCCTCAAAAAAATGCTGATGTGGGATCCCAGTTTAAAAAAAAAAAAAAAAAAATCAGCCTACGCAACAACACATGCATTCAAGTCTACAGACACATAACTCTACAATTGCTTAATATGACCAATGGTTAAAGTCCTTCAGTCCAATTCTGAGAATTAAAAATAGGAGAACTCTCGTAAAAGGACTATACAAATGGTTAGGAGAAATATTTCTATTTTTCTCAGAATTTATATTTATTTATTGTTCTCAGAAAAGAAAACATATGCGACACTAAGGCCCCACCAAACTTACTATGTCTAAGTTTCCTCAGCAGTCTTGCAGGATGGAATCCTTTGTCTTCCCCCTCCTCAAAGTTACAGGGGATTAGTTGAGTTGGGGGAGGTGGAAAACATTTCCAAGGCGTCACTTCAGCCACAAATGCATGCTTACCTTGTAAAACACGTGTGCAAACTGAAGATACTACTTTTTCCCCCATCTTTGGGGGAGAAAATCACTGCAGAATAACAAACTCACCAGTGAAAACAAATAAGATTGCTTATCTGATTCAATACAACATTGGCATACTTGGCTTAATCATGAGTTAACACGGCTTGAACTAATCTGCTAATTTTACATGGAAGTAGACTAAGAAGCCTCCACACATTCCACTCCCTGACTGAGCTGCAGGACAACCACCTCCACCTTGTCTGCACTCTAGAGTTGATTGAGGCAAGGGGAGGGGGTAGATATTTCCAGCTGAATTCTGAAAAGAATACATATATATATATATATATATGCATAAAGTTACAACTTTAATGCTAAGAAATTCCTTTAAGATTAAAAAAAGTATACACTAATGAAAAGACACATTTTTAAAAGGCTGCTACAGTCCAAGTGAATTGGAAGCAGGGGAAGAAATCTTTCATACTCTAGCTCTTAAAATAGAAGTTAACTACGATGCCATGCCTGTAAACCAACTCCAGTCTGTCTCAGTGGCTGTACTTATCTCTCTAGATAACTATGATTCAAGGACAACAGGATCAAGCCAAGTCAGGGTGTAGCTGGCCAAATTACCTTTGGAGATAAGGCACTCATTACTGAATAAAAATCACATTTTTATGAAAAACAGCTACATAGAAGTAATCTCTAAGAAAATTAAGGAAATCTCACAGTCAGAAAAACAATCATGGTACTATGAGATGAAGAATGCTAAAAGAAGTCATCTTTATCAAGTCAATATAAAAGCTGCTGACATTTCACAGACTGGAAGATAAAGTATTTTAAGCAGGGGGATTTTGGCACTACACTAATGGCACTAAATACACAGAGTCTAACTTTGTTTGTATTTGACTGAAAAACATTAGGACAGCTTCAGGAAAACACCTTAGTTTTAAGGGTACTGAACCTAAGAATACGTTTATAACCAAATCAGTGGCAATTACCCTAGCAGTGAGTTGTCTTGCATCCTTCTCTAGAATTGGCATTTCTCTTAAATATCAGAAAATTATAGCTAAGTATCTAACAACACATCTGCAAGTTAAATCACAGAATTTAGCTAGAAGGACTGAAAGTGCTCTGAGGTTCAACACTGTTTAATCTTTTCTGTACCACACAGTTAACAAGGTCCAAGAAGAGGAGCACAGAGCACATTAGAGAAGTTGCAAAGGTCTGTCCTGAAACAATGTGACACTGACCTATGAGAGTTTTTTCCCGGTCAAGTATCCAGCGACATTCAAGATGCCAAGGTCAACGGCAAAAGCATTTTCAAACTCCTTCATTATAACTAACAGCATAAAAATAATCTCAGGAGCTACTGTAGTGAAAACAATGAAAAACCAAAGAAAGACTTCTGCTGCAGGAAATTAATATAAAACTTTAGTTTTACTGAATTTTCTTTATTTAAATAAAGGACTTCAGCTCTCCATTTAAGAAGTGACTATTCTATAAACATATCAGTAACTAATATGCAATTAGGTAATATGCAGCATACTTAAAATAAAAACCTCAAACAGGGTTCCAGTGTGTTTAAACTACTTCAGATGAAATACCTCACATCAAATGTCAAGATTAATGAATATCTATTGTGCAAATAAAGCTTGTATACACAGTACAACTTGTGCTGTCCAAAATAAAGACTTGCGTGTCATTTAACTTGTGTTTAACCCCTCAACATGCTAGTACTTTTAATACTTCTGACTTATATCTTTTCAAATGGTATAACAAATTTAATGTGCTAATTATAATCATGCTGTCCCCAAGTGCTCTGTCATTAGACAGAGAGTGCTCTACATAAAATCAGTATTATCTACTGATCAACGGCAACTGCAGTGCCCTGTCTTTTGCCAGGAGCTCGAGCCGTTTTAATGTCATAGGTACATTACCATAATGTACAAGTGAAAGCTGAATGTCTTCTTCCATCCTCTGAAAGTACACGGAAATTTTATTTAGCTAGTAATTCAATCACTAAGGCTTTTAGGAAATAATTATTTTTTCAAAGGAACTAAATCTTCATTACCAAAATACATTTTTACTGTTTGAAATCTATGACCTTACTGAGAAATATCCAAACTTCTAACATGGCAAAACCTGGTAACTATAGATATTAATGCATCTGAAACAGTTACCTCATCTCACACATGGATGAGCTGGTTAAGTCTTTTGCAGTAATATGAAATAATGCAAAGTAATGCTAGTGTAATAACGGAAACAGACAATTATGTGCAAGAGCTGAAAGTTTAAAATAGAATAACACCTTTTTCTTTCATATTTAATCATACAGATGCACAAAAAAGGGACCAAATTCCCCACTATCTCTATCTTGAAAGGAAGGAGTGAGAAAGTAACACTAAAAATCTGTATCTTATTTGGAAATACAACTTTTATATAAATATTTCACTAGTCATTATGGAAAAGAAAACTAATAAAATTATGTAAGGGTCGACAAGTGAAGCATTTTCTACCATCTTTCATACCAACTATCTTCAAGAAAAAGCAGATACATAATACAGATTTGAGGGACGGAAAAGAGGACATGCACAAAGAATACTTTTCAGGCAGCTCATGGAGAACAGTGAGTGAATGAGGCAAGAAGAAAACTGGAGTTCATGCACTCAATATAACTCTTCAGCCAGAGGTATTAATGTGCAAGAACTAAAAACAGCAGTAATAAAACAGACAATTACTTCAGATAATGAAGAACTTTAACAAGAGAATTTTAAAAATAAATTATAAAATAAAAAGTATTAAAGTATTGCTTTTATGCACCCTGTATGCTTACACATACAAGTGAGCAGGAATGTTCCAATTGTTCCATCTTTTATTTAGGGAGCATTTTTCTCCCATTTAATATAGTAACACTTGACAAATCTAAGCAGTAATTACAGAAAGCATACCAAGCATTTCCAAAACATGTATACTGTTCAAAAGTCAGTAACTTGGAGAACTTCAGTATCTGTTTCAAAAGCTAGCATAACTTGAAAAAAAAATAAAACTGAAGGTTTCAAAGTACCCCTCCCCCATATCTAGATAAAATGCAGACAATACCTACCTTTCAACTTTGTTTTCCAAATGTATACACACATGCTAGATTCTAAGGGGGATGGGGCTGTAACTGGGCTTGCACCAGAGGGGCAGTGCTCTAGTATTGATAAAGACCGGGGGTCCTCTCACCCTCCTAGGGTGAAACTGGCGTGCTCAGCTCACTCCCTAAAATGCCTCTACACAAATGCGTTCAGCATGGGGAATAAGCAGGAGGAGTTAGAAATCCGTGTTCGGTCAGGAGATTATGACCTGGTGGCAATTACAGAGACATGGGGGGACAGCTCACATGACTGGAATATAGTCATGGGTGGCCATACCCTTCTCAGGAAAGACAGGCCAGCAAGGCGAGGTGGGGGAGTTGCTCTTTATGCGAGAGAACAACTTCAATGTATTGAGTACTGTCCAGGGGTGGGTGACGAGCGAGTTGAGAGTTTGTGGGTGAGAATTAAGGGACAGGCTGGCATGGGTGATGCTGTTGTGGGTGTCTATTACAGGCCACCGGATCAGGATGAGGAAGTTGATGAGGCCTTCTACAGGGAGCTGGTAGCAGCCTTGTAATTACAGGCCCTGGTTATTGTGGGGGATTTTAACTACCCTGATATTTGCTGGAAGGCCTACTCAGCCAGCCATCCGCAGTCCAGGAGGTTTCTCCAGTGCATTGATGATAACTTCCTGATGCAAATGGTGGACGAGCCGACTAGGAGAGGAGCACTGCTAGACCTTATTCTCATGAATAAGGAGGGTCTGGTTGAAGAGGTGAAGGTTGAGGGCAGCCTTGGTTGCAGTGACCATGAGGTGGTGGAGTTCAGGATCTCATGTGGGTGTAATAGAATTCTGGGCAGAATAGCAATGCTGGACTTCAGTAGGGGCAACTTCGGCCTTTTCAAGCTATTGCTAGGGGAAATACCATGGGACAGGGTACTTGAAGGTAAAGGGGCCCAAGACAGTTGGTTAGCATTCAAAGAGTGCTTCTTCCAAGCTCAAGATCAGTGCATCCCAATGGGTAGGAAGTTGAGAAAGGGTGTCAGGAGACCTGCATGGTCTCGGGCTGGCCACTTGGGAGGAATATAAGAATGTTGTCAGAGAGTGTAGGGAGGCAACTAGGAAAGCTAAGGCCTCCTTAGAATTAAACCTTGCAAGAGGGGTCAAGGATAATAGAAAGGGCTTCTTCAAATACATTGCAAATAAGGCTAACACCAGAGGCAATGTAGGCCCACGGATCAATGAGGTGGGTGCTCTGGTGACAGAAGATGCAGAAAAGGCAGAGTTACTGAATGCCGCCTTTGTCTCTGTCTATACTGCCAGAAGCTGTCCTGAGGAGCCCCATACCCCCAAAGCCCCAGAGGAAGTCAGGGAAAAGGAAGAGTTTGCCTTGGTAGATGAAGACTAGGTTAAGGACTGGTTAAGTGACCTAGACACCCATAAATCCATGGGTCCCGATGGGATGCACCCACGGGTGCTGAGGGAGATGGCAGAAGTCATTGCCAGACCACTCTCCATCATTGTTGGTAAGTCATGGGAAATGGGGGAGGTGCCTGAGGACTGGAGGAAAGCAAATATCACTCCAGTCTTCAAAAAGGGCGAGGAGAAGGACCAGGGTAACTATAGACCAGTCAGCCTCACCTCCATCCCTGGAAAGGTGATGGAACAACTTATTCTTGATGCTGTCTCTAGGCATATCAGGGATAAGAGGGTCACTAGAGGCAGTCAACATGGCTTCACCAAGGGGAAGTCATGCTTGACCAACCTCATAGCCTTTTATGAGGACATTACCAGGTGGATAGATAATGGTAAAGCAGTAGATGTGGTCTATATCGATTTCAGTAGAGCATTTGACACCATCTCCCACAGTATCCTTGCGGCTAAACTGAGGAAGTGAGATCTGGATGATCAGGTAGTGAGATGGATTGTGAACTGGCTGGAGAAAAGAAGCCAGAGAGTTGTGGTGAATGGGATGGAGTCTAGTTGGAGGCCTGTATCTAGTGGAGTCCCCCAGGGTTCAGTATTGGGACCGATGCTATTCAATATATTCATCAACGACTTGGATGAGGGAATAGAGTGCACTCTCAGCAAGTTTGCTGATGATACGAAACTGGGAGGAGTGGCTGACACGCCAGAAGGCTGTGCTTCCATTTGGTGAGACCTAGACAGGCTGGAGATTTGGGAGGGGAAAAACTTAATGCAATTCAACAAGAGCAATCTGGGCAAGAACAACTCCAGGTTCCAGTATAAGTTGGGTACTGACCTGTTGGAGAGTAGTGTAGGGGAGAGGGACCTGGGGGTCCTGGTGGACAGCAGGATGACCATGAGCCAGCACTGTGCCCTCGTGGCCAAGAAAGCCAATGGCATCCTGGGGTGTATCAGAAGGGGGGTGGTCAGTAGGTCAAGAGAGGTTCTCCTCCCCCTCTACTCCGCCCTTGTGAGACTTCATCTGGAATATTGTGTCCAGTTCTGGGCCCCTCAGTTCAAGAGGGACAGGGAACTGCTGGAAAGAGTTCAGCGCAGAGCCACAAAGATGATGAAGGGAATGGAGCATCTCCCTTACGAGGAAAGGCTGAGGCAGCTGGGTCTCTT
Organism: Pterocles orientalis; assembly: GCA_011057875.1. NCBI lineage: Eukaryota > Metazoa > Chordata > Aves > Pterocliformes > Pteroclidae > Pterocles > Pterocles orientalis. Next base: position 214,433 of record WKFP01014124.1, on the reverse strand, counting down.
TAGCGTGGGAAAGAGGAGACTGAGGGGTGACCTAATAAATGTTTATAAATATGTGAAGTGTCAGGAGGATGGAGCCAGGCTCTTCTCTGTGACATCCAGTGATAGGACAAGGGGCAATGGGTGCAAGCTGGAACATAGGAGGTTCCACTTGAATATGAGAAAAAACTTCTTTACGGTGAGGGTGACAGAGCACTGGAACAGGCTGCCCAGAGAGGCTGTGGAGTCTCCTTCTCTGGAGACATTCAAAGCCCGTCTGGATGTGTTCCTGTGTGATCTGATCTAGGTGTTCCTGCTCCGGCAGGGGGATTGGACTAGATGATCTTTCAAGGTCCCTTCCAGTCTCTATCCTTCTGTGATTCTGTGATGCTTATGCACAATACTCAGTATTTGCTTTCAACTCAAATGCGAGCTCTTGTATTTTAGGTTATTTTGCCTGAACACGGAAGACTACCTAAAAATCAAAATAAATGTGAACTTCAGGATTCTTTCATTTGGGCACATCTTTAATGAAGCAGAAAAATAATTGAAGACACTGTTATTGCAATGTTTGATTAAGCTTCCTATGGCTACTTCTCCTGCAAGATAAAAGAATGATCCATTCAACAATGGATCATAATTTTTTTCCCCAGTAACAAGTTTTTAGGCTACAAAATCAGATTAGCCAAAACAGGCAAAATTTCAATATAACTGACGGGGCACTTGTGACTTTTAGCTACATTCCACATCACATTCCAACTGTGTCAGTGAGAATTTGTGAAGGTTGGAATAGCCATGACAGCACACAAATAGGCAAATTAAAATAACGAGTCAACACTGAACCTCTCTCTTCACTTACTTTTCATTTCTACCAGATATAAACGAACATTTCACTTACACACAGACATACCACAGTCAGGCAATAGCTAATGTAACCACTGTCATACATAAAACAACAACTAGGATCAACACCAAGTCATTTAAACTGCATGTGTACTAACTGCAGTTAAGAAAAGAATTTTTAAAACAAATTAATGAAAAAAAATTTACATTTTTGAAACAATTAGCTTTTATGCAAGTTAAATTACTTAAAGTAGGCAATACTGAAAAGCAGAAGCCATTTATGAAAACAAAATTTTTTTGCTTCAGGACTTTAATAATAGATATGTATGTACATGTAAATACATATAACATTCATGTATATCACCATAAAAAAGCTTACAGTTCTTTGTGCTTCTCCTCTGCCAAAATTTGGTCATTTGGCTTCAGCCCATACCTTGAAAAAAACCACAAAACACAAAGCAGTTACTCATTAGAGAAAACCATAAAATACAGTCTTATAGTTTTAAAGCAGCAAATTAAACTATGTACGATTTGTTGATTCAGGTACCTCAGGTATTGCAAAGACAGCAGCAAATTTTTCTAAAACAATTTATTATGGTTATTAAAGTAAATTTAACATCACACAAAACTTTTGCTTTATACCACAGCTTCAAATTGTATCTGATATTTGGGCTTGCTACATATCCCCAATCATTGCACTTCATACAATAAACTGTACACTAATTTTATAATTTGGATCTGACAAAACATGGCAGTAAGGAATACAGACAATGTGACCACTAAAACTGGCTGTAGCGTTTCCCCGTACCAAATAAAACTATCACAACCAATAACAAAAACATTCTCTAGAAAAAATATACTTTAACAACACATTATTTAGGAAAATTTCTTCAGTCCATACAGGCAATTTCTGATGGAAGTAAGACCTTGAAATAAACTTTTTTTGCCAGCTTAACCTAACAGGCAATTTAGCAGAACAGGTTACCTACACTGCCTGAATCAGCAGGAAAAAGGAATCCAGCCTCTCACAGCACAGGCTACTACTAGTCATGCTGTGGGATGCACCGTCACTCACTTTGGAAAACCTTTAAGAAGTTACCTCACTTTCATTGTACCTCAAAGCAAAATCTTTTGTCATCTCAAAATACTCCACAGATCTAACTGCTATGGTTTGGGGGGGGGGGGAGGGGGTTGGGGTTGGTTTCTTTTGGTTTATTGGTAAGACAGTCACGCATAATGCATGCGGATAAAAGTCATGTGTCCATTTGACAGTTCTGCAAACAGCTAGCTGCTCACACTGCAGCAGGCAGAAGGTTCCCCCTGTCCCTTTTCCTTCTGTTTTTGTTCCTTGCTCCACTCAACTGCAGAACCATAAACTTCTCCTCCTGAAGAAAGATTCTGGTCACCAATTAACTACAATCAAGATATCTTGAAAATTGACATTTGTGTCAAATGAACAGATAAAATATATGGTCTCTACTCCTTACAGCATTTTTCTGATTACACTCTCTGAAACTTGTTTTTTCAGCATCCATTTAAAAATGCAAGCATCAACGACAGACACATTCTCAAGCTCACTAGTGCTGCATTCAAACATACAAGACACGGACTGACTGACCCATTTTTCTTGTTTACATATGCAGAGACTGCCTTAAGTTATTTGCCCTAGGATCATACTGACTCACATCCATTTATCCACTTTGCTGCTAAATCCTTCATGGAGTCACTTTTAATAAGGATACAGTGGGGTTCATCCACGCTCTCCTAAATGCAGAGTTTGCATTTCATCCTTATAGCAAGCAGAAAATATTGTAACACTGTTCAATAACAGATTCAGGTCACTTGGTTTAATTGCCAAGTCGTCTTTACCATCCTATCAGTCTTTAAGCCACAAATTTTAACTGATGTGATTTTACACTTACTTCCAAATCAATGTTTTCTGTTGGGAACATTACCAGGCTCTTTTGCTTTAATGAAAAAGGGTCTAGCCCAATATCAGTCTCTTCATAATGCTGCTACACCATCCTGGTATCTCCATTTGTCATGTCTTAATAAACATTGACAGCAAATACATACATACCAGAGAAAAAGCCAAGTGCTACCAGGAAATTCTAAAAGGAACATCTTTTAGAAGGCAAAGAACAGTAACTCTTCTTATGCAACTTGTATCTTACTTAAAATTAAATCAGGTCATTCGTTAAAAGGATCTGTCTGTCATTAAGACAGATATACCCGTGGCTAACATGCAATCCACTTTGTAAATGGAGATCATTTCGCTCATTAAAAAAAATACACCTGCATAAAGTCACAACCAGTCTTCACTAAAAACTGCATGCTTTTCCTCTGACCAGAAATCACACTAATTCAGCTAGAACTGAATACAATTTTATCTGCTGACCACATAGAAATAACATCTATACTTAAGCTTCTTAAAGCTTCCAGATTCCTTGTCCTTTCACTTGTTTTTTAAACCACTATTTAACCCCCACAGCTATTTAGAGAAGAAAAAAACCAAAACAAACCAAAAAATACCGACGTTCACTATTTACTCAGACTAGTTAAGTCAGCTACAACAGAAATCCTTTAACATAATGGGAACGCTGTTTAACAGATGTGTGATTTTCATGTAGGCTATGTTACTGACACACCACAGAGGGGTGCAGGAGGGACACAGTTGCTACCATTGAGGTTTGCAGAATGGTTCTTTTGATGAGCCTTAGCTTACCTAACCTTTTCCACCACCACCTTTTTCTTTCACCATGAAAATGTTATCTTTCAAAAACTCCTCCTTGATCTCTAAAGATAGTGCTTTGACAGCAACATGTCAAAGAAAATTTCTTACAAAGGGACATGCTTGCAGAGTTTAAACTTTTATTAGTACTTTATGCATCGAGACAGGATGCATATTATATTTCATACACAGCTGCTGAAGTATTTAATAAATTTAAATGCGCAGCTAGCACAGTGAACAGATTACACAGTACTTCCCAACATGTGTTTCATAGGCAAGATTGATAACCACCAGCTGGCTCTTCCTAACTGATGAAGGTTAGATTTGGGAGTATTTCTCAAAAACACATTTCAGGAGCCAGTGATACTAAATTGAAGCTAAAGATAAGCAGTCAAAAAAATGCAGAATAAGGACATGTAAAACGATCTAAGCAACCAGAACAACATACTGTACATGTATTTGACACTTACATGCCTAATATTAAATTAGTACATAGAAGAGAAACAAATACTCTGTGGAAGAGGGCAAAAGAACCGAAGGGACCACAACTTCACATTTTTCTGTTTTCTGCCCTGGGAAATTCAAAATTCAACACATCCTAGCACGTTAAGCAATGATTGTTGTTTTCAACTATCCAGTACAAAACTGTGATAAGACTTTCAAAAAGTTAGTAGTCTCTTCATCACTGCTCAAGATCCTATTTCAAAAAGGGGACCTAAGAATAAAAATATGCAAGGGTCTACAGTAAAATCGTAGGTAAGTGTCAAAACAAACTGCAGTACATTTCAAGAACGATACATTTAAACATTTTTATATGACGTTCAAAGACATTTAATCTACTGGAAGATTTGACAATGTTTCAGCCACTCCTTTCAAAATGGCAGCTGCACACAATCATGAAGACAGACACATAAAGCACCCCAACTGCAGCAATTATCACACTGCACAGCTGCATACTTTCACCAAACTGGTGCAGCTGCCTTCCCAGATATGCACACCCCAGCCTTTGAGCACTGCAGCTGATGGGCTCTGGCAGTTTAATAGGCCGATTGTACCTCAGATAAAACTTCCACTTTTGGAGGACAACAGCTTTCTCCCCAGACTCTGTTCTCTTTCCAAACTCAGTTCCTTATGGAATTTCTTAAGCCACAACATTCTTGGTCTAACCTCTACATGTCATCGTATCATAAGTACTCCAACATAACCTTTTCTGACCAAAGCTCAAGTGACCTAGCTGCCTACAGGAGCTAACAGAGATCATTATTCTATCATCCATCCTCTAATCACAGTTGAAATGAGAAGTTTCACACTGTTTTATGGTACTTTACAGCACTGAGATAATTTTTTTAAAAACAGTATTCTTTCCAAGCTGGTTACAAAAAAAGCATGTGTAAGCATTTAACTTACCAGGACAAGTGAGCAAACTAATTCCCCTACATTTCATCAAGAAGCAAAGACCCAACCCCAACTCACACTCTGCAAAAGCATCTTTCTGTCCATTGACTGCAACAGGGCACGGTGATACAGGATGTCTAAATTAGCCTGCTGAGCAAGGTGATTTGAATGCCTGCCATCAGTCCCTAACTGCATAACTTCGAAACAGTAACAAACTGGGGATATATTTCAATAAGAAAATTATCAAGGATGTTTTCAACTTCCCAAGACAAAGCTTTCTTGAACCTCTCGATCTTTTTCCTGCTTGTTTACTGTAATCAATAAGTCTAGCAGAACTCAGATTTGAACTTCATGTAATTTTTTCCTTCCTAATTGTTATGTTTCCAGAACCAAATTTTATGTACATGCAGATACATACATAATATCAAACTTAGCCCCCTAAAACATTAATCATAAATGCATAACTACACTAATTTTCCCTTTCCACAAGCCTGAAAATAAAGCAGCACAGACCCAGACTAAAAGATTATTGTAGGCATTCTAAGGACAGAAATTATACAGAGCCAAAACAGTGTTAAGGAAATTTGTCTGTATGTACAGATAAATATACTCTATAACAAAAACCCACAAAGACCACTTGGAAGAGTTTTACTGTGTATAACAGCTAGAGGTACAACTCTGACCAACATGTCATATTTGCTTATGGTGCTACATAAAAACCCAGTGAAGGTGGCACACTTTCCTCCTCTTGCATGTGTATGACTTCCCTAGCATTGACCTACAAGATTATCACCTCAATGTCAGTTTTTTGCAGAAATGTAACATTTTTATTAAATGTCTGCTTTTCATTTTTTAAGCATACTAGAACCTGTAAGCTCATCTCTGACTTGTGCAATGCATTTTAAAGATCCTTCTGAAATGGTAATCCTACAACTCAACACGTTTTTATTTCCCAGCTCCTAATATGAGAGAGTATGAAAATTAATCTGCTTAGACTGTAGTCAGCATTTTTAACAATAATGCCCTTAATGTAACAAACAGCCATGAGGCATGGTTCCCTTCAAGCAGCATCCAATTTTAGAAAGCCTTAACCAAATTAAAAAGAAAACACAGTCTATGCTGAATATGTACTGCTGAAAAACTCCAACGAAATACCAAGTTCAGATCTGCTCTACAAACAAGAGTTTCCTGAAAAGCTGGTAAATCTCACCTGTCCAAAGGCCCAAAATAAAAACTGGTGACGAACAAACAGGTTTAAAAAATGGCAATATAGCTTCACAGCTTCAAACTTAGTCCACCTTTCAGAACTTCCAACTTGAAACCACCAACCTAAGCAAAATGTACACGGAAACACAACAGCTAAAAATTGAACAATGTCAAAGCACAGACATAAACACTGCTGCTTGGGCCAGAAGAGCCAAGACAAAATCTCCATCATGCAGACTACTCAGAAACAAAGAGGTACACAAAACTGTATACATAGTAATTTTTTCATCAATATTTTCAATAATATTAATGGAAGAACAAGACACTATAGATAAAAGAATCTTTTTGTACTAACCATCAATGTGAGTAGTCAGCATTAAAAAAAATATTAAAACCATTTCAGTAATACAAAGTTGTAACAATAGAGCACCCTAGGAAGTTTCAAACACATATCTGTGCAGATATTCCTCTGTGTTGTTTGATGTATGAATAAATATGAACTTTTTGCTGCAGTACACAGCTCTGATTAACCTTTAAAAGCACTTGGACTTTGTCATTCTGTAAGCTTATTGTAGTTGACATCCTTTGCTACAGTTACTGTTTTAAGTATTTCTCAGATTGATTAAAAATTGAATATATGAAAGGGTAGATTTCTAACACATTCTTTGAACTTCACAGAAAGTCATCCAAAAAAAGGAAGAGCACATGATCTCTGCCAGAAACCTAAAACATGTTGGTCATATTAACTGGGAAAGACATGTAGCATTTATGCTATACTAGGCTATGCTTCATCAATAAAAGATAAGACCTTTTCAGACAGAGTTCTGCAGCCATTAAGAAACCTTAAGGACTTCACAGTATAGTCTTCTTCTATTTCAGATTTATCTAAAGACGTTTCCATAAGAATGATTCAGCAATTACATTGCTTCAACTTTCAAGTGATGTTAAGGCTACTTTCACTGTTCTAAAAAAAGAAATGCAGTCCTTTTCCTGTTGTTTTTTATTAATTATTAATCTTGTAAAACTAGGACAGCCAGCCTGCAGGACATTGGTGCTCACATGTGCTTTTTCAGACTGTACTGACTGCTTTCTACCCAACACAGTTAACACATCCCACAAGATCTTTCAGGTCAGAAACGCAGCCATGCATGAACCTGCTACAACAGTGCATCCTCATGAGTGTTTGTGGACCAATGAACACAGCAAGCCCAACAGAGCATCCCAAAAAAATTCTAACACATCAGATTTATGGGGGATGGGTATAGAAGGTTTCTCAACTTCCATCTGCAATTTATGAGACAGAATGAGTAATGCTGCCATAATGGCTAACTCCATTGCTTCTATCTTGATCTATACAGAGATCAAAAGGCAGTAAGTGAACCGCTTTTCCTACAGTAGTAAAATGCTACTTAAAGCATGGGCAGTATTTCTGTATTTTTGACAAGGCTACAGTTGCTTAGAAATTTCAGTGAAGTCCAATGTAGCCTTGCTCTTCTGATTAGCCCAGTAACCTTTTTCATGTACACAAATAAGCAGTGCAAGTACCATAACTTGTATTTGTTTGGTTGATTACTTTAAGGTTGCTAAGCCAGATTTTAGGGGCTGTGCATTTTCTAAATCAAGATTAAAAAAAAAAAAAAAAAAAAAAACCACAACCCAGACCACACCTTATATATAAATTCAGCAGCCAAATTCACCATGGACCAGATGCAACCAGCTAAACCAAAGTTTTGTGTAACTGGCACATATATACACCCTAGTCAAATTATTTGTTTTAAGACATATTTCCACCCGTCCCTCCCCCCAACTTAAAAATAAAAAACAAACCAAAAAACAACAGTAAAGAGCTTTGATTCATATCCTGAAAGTCTCAGTTTCTTGCCTGACTTGCACTGTTTTTATTCTGACAGTGTAATACATTTGCTTTTTCATTTTTTCCATAAACTCCTCTGTCGCTTTGCTACAGTCTCTCAGATTTGCCATCTGAACACCACCACACTCTCCATTCCCTCAAAATTTCTCTGCCCTTTAGCTTCTCTCCTATTCCATAACAGGGCACCTCATCCCACCTACCTTTCCGTATTCTTTCTTGGCCTCAAACTGACAGCAAAACAGGGACCCCTTCTACATTACTTTCTGTTTTTAATGACAGCTGGTCATCATTCAGTTAGTCTAGGATGACCTTGTACAGGTCAGGCAATTTAAAAAAAAATCCTTATTGAGTAGCCAAATACAAAATTCAAGTCCACACTCTCTTCCTTGAAAAACTGAAAGATTAAAGAGAAATTATACGACAGTAATACAATTCCAAAGAAAACCTGCTTCCAGAAAAAGTTTTGCAATTCTCCACTTATACCAACAAAAGAGGAAATCACCCAAGAGACTTTTCAAACATTCCTTTAGGAAAGTATTAGGGCTGTTAGAGAACACACATCTCAGACTGACTTCAACATGGATCAGCGCTAGACTCCACACTATGCCACATTTTCGTAAGTGATCTAGAGTTAAGTACAGTAGCTACTGTTGAAATCCATAGATGACAGCAGACTGGCAAGGGTATGTAATAACAATGGCACATTCTAGCAGACAGCAAGATGAACCCATTCAAACACAGTAACTTCAAAATACAGACTGATGCAGAGCAAAGTAGGTAAATAACAAGAATAAAAATATGGGCAGGGGTAAGACATCCAACAAAGTAGTAACTTGGTGACAGGAGAAACCAGGTTTCATAATCTGCAACTAACTCAACCTGAGCTTCCAACTTATGTCAATCACCGAAGACATCAGTGAACTACTTTAATACAAAACAATAGGGAAAAGAAACAAACAAACAAACAAGAGCAAAAAAACAACAGTGAGCAGTCAGCCTCACTGAATATTTTGTCTTCTTCCATTTTTAAACAGAAAAACGTAACAAAAACCTTTAGCTTGGGAAGAAGAAATGTGGGTAGGAGTAAAGCACACAGAAGCGGTTATGGGAAAGACACATGAAACAACAGCAATAGAACACAGATATTTCTGTCTAAAGACTGTTGAAAATAAATTACTTCATAGTTATCAATGGCAAAGAGTCAAGTCCAGCTAGGAAAAGAGCATGTAGCACTGCCCTGGCAAAGAATTACACTGCTTAACAAAACAAAAGTATATGCTTAAGGAAAAGTTTAAGTGCAACTCAAACCACAGATCTTGGCCATTTCTTTTACCAAAAAAAAAAAAAAATATTCCATTTTAAACATTGCAACTGAAATAGAAATGTCAGGACTGAGAGAATGAAGGACTACCTTGGAGAACCCATGGAGGAGTTTCTGGTGTTTTCATTTTCACCCAGTTATTAGTACCCAGTTCCTATGTACTAATATGACTGGAGTTTTATTTGGCTGAATCACATCTTATATAAACCTCTGTTTCTCAGAAAAAAACTTCAAATTTCTGAGTGAAAGGGATCCCAGAAATATTAGCAAAAAGATTTTTTTACCACAGTACTTATTTTGAAAAGGAAAGACGGATTTAAATCTCAATACAAAATTAGCTTAAAATTACACTCCTGAAACCTAAAAGAAAAAAGAAATACAGTTATTGATGTCATAAATCAGAAGCATTTTGTTTCCCCAGTTTCTTGAAAGGATGTGATCACTAATTTAAACATAAATATTACTAGGTATAGTTCTGGTCTTTATTCTTTGTTTTTGTGGGGTGTTTTTTTCCCCTCTTCAATATTTTCCTAAATAGTTGTATCTAAATTATTCAGTGTCATAAAATAGATTCCCAATGATAATATGGTTTGGAATCAAGACTTTAATCAGCTATTTATATTGTAAGACAGATTTAAAGGGCTTTTGAAATTGAAGTCAAAACAATAATAGGTTTAAGTGATTAAAAGGAATTAAGAAAGCCAGGAAAGTTCAAAGCCTGTTAATCATCAGACTGCAAAAAACTACCATCATTTAATAGGTTCAGCCCTATCACTCTGGACTTAAGCATATAGTAGTGGCCTTGTCAAAACACTTCTTAACCATAAACTAGTGAATTAAAAGTGTAAAATTTCTAAACACTTCCAGTACACAGATAAAGAAAAGTGCTTTCTCAGAAATAATTTTTGAAGTATCTGTCTGCAAGCACCTTTTGAAAAGCTGTACATACTTTTATTTTTGGACATTGGTACTCCGAATTTTTTACTCATTACACCGGTAGAAATATACTTGGTTGACTTTCAGTAACTTCATCAAGGAATAAAATATTAATTCAATTTGTGCAAAACGATAGGCAGTTCTGCTTATAGGCTGAACGCCTTAACATATTCTTTTAATATTAATTTATTTGAGCCTTCAATATTTAAACCATTTCTTCAGTCATACTATTTTGTATTGTTTCTGTTCTGAAATCATAACTTAAACTTCATATACTGATTTCCTTCAACCAGAAATAAACATTGGCTTGTAGTCAAATTCATTTGGATTACACATTTGCACAAAAACTTACCAAAAACCCAACAAAAGTAACACGTACATAATACAAACAATAATAAACTGAAGGGTTCCTATTATCTTCCTAGCTATCCACAATTAGTTTATTGTTCAGACCAACTTGTACCAGTTCAACAACAGATGCGGTCAGCACTAGTACCGAAAACACCCAGATACCTCCCTGCTGCATAAGGAGCTCTGCTTTGAGAAGGAAATTGTAACAAAATATCCCTCAGGGAAGGCAAAGCAGCACGGTTGTGGATGCAACCCCAATAGATCATTTTAATGATTTCTTCTAAAGAAAGACTCTTTCTATGCCATACACGAAGAGCATTGCCAGCTACCCAGATGAGCTTCTTTAGGTTCGAAAACAAATCCTTCGTAATTCCTTCTAAGGAGAAGGCAGACTTGTAAAGCAGCGTGCTTCAGGTGTCAGGAGAAAGTTCAATAGGCTGTACTTCTACAATAAAATCCAGGTTAATACTTCGGACAAACAAAGGCAGAAACATTACGCTGTTGCAAACATAAAAAAGTGTCAGGTCCCATTAATATGCAATACATTTCATAACTCAATTACAACTTTGTCCCCATACTAGATCTGTTCTATCTCTAAAAGGGGAAAAAAAAAAACAAACCACAATTTCCAAATGCAATTACTTTAATATCTCTAGCACAAAGAAATAAATGTTGTATCAATAAAAATCAACTAAGACACAGTAAAAGACAACTGTTTTCCAGTAAAGAACTCATAAACCAAAACGTCAGCCCAGAATACTACTTTCAAGCAATTAAATGCTCCTAAAGGAAAATACTGGAAGTGCTGAGGTTGTATTGATCTTGATTCATGTTAAATACTTTGTCTTAAAAACACTAAGAATTGACCTTTTCATCATTCATAGGGATACAGAGAAAAATACTGGTGTATCATACCCAATGCAAAATTAATTGCTTCATTTAGAACCCATAAAAAACTAACAGCGGGTCTTACATAGCAGTTAGAACTTCTTATTTATTTAAAAAATATGGTTTAAGATGTATTCCATTTTCCCATTACACAACTTTATGGATGCCTTTCCGCTTGTGACAGGCTAGGAAAAAGTACCAATTCCACAGTATTATTGCAACCTAAATGAGTGTCTGTGCTGCCTAAAAGCAAGATTTCTTCCACCATCTGTCTCTGCACCTGAGCACTTGTTACAGGGCAGTTCAGCTTACAGAAACTTCAGACAATTGTCAAGGAGTTCATATGCTTTAATTTGTCTTCTCTAAAAGGATTTTTAACACCGACTAGAGCAAACAGCAAGCTGCAGACAACTGTTGCAGCTACTGCGCAATTACAGCCCTGCTGAAAGGACTCATCCAAACCACTAAAGGCACTAGCTTTATTGGAAAAAGTAGCATACGGAAAACGGCAGAGAAGATTTCTTTACTGCACTGAAAATTTTAATTTAATCCTAAAAAATTAAGGAGCAATACCAAGACAGAAATTCAGGGAAGAGCTCTTGAGAGATTAACTCCTTGCTCTGGTACCACTAGAGAATCAGACATATCAAGAACAGCAATTACTGCTTCTAGGAAGAACTGTTCATCCTTTTTGCTGCTAGCCATAGGCACTGTTTTCTATCTTAACCCTTCATCCACAGTGGTAGCTGCAACATCAAGCCCAGACATCCAAGGATCTGGCAGAGCAAAAAGGGACTGAGGTATTTGGAGAGTTCCTGCATTTATAGCCCAAAAGAGCTTCAGGCTTTGGATGAATAACACTTTTGTCCCAGAGCTGGTTGTAGAAAAAAGGTGGTTTGAGCATTTCTAATTTTGTGAGTCAGCAAAAATTTGAAATTCAAAATATCCTCCTATTTTGTAAAGTTGCCAGGCTGCTTTTATTAACTTGTTACCCCAATTTACACATTAAACTTGAAATGCCCTGGTTTTGAAAACAAGTCTGCTACACCTCAAATGTTCTTGGCAAAAGCAGGAATTTGCAACTGGTGCTTTCAAAACAATAAAAAGCTAGCAGCTACTAAAGCAACTTACTCTTCTTAATTAGTTTGATATTTGGATGGTGGAGTCCATTGATACAACTCTACAACAGCCTTAGCTCATATATGTTAGCCGTGTCCCTAGCACAAAAGCTGCGAAAGAAAGAGGTCAGAGATTTTTAACAGGCTAAGTTTGGCAGAAGTGGCAAGGTTAGCTTTTTTTTTCCCCCTTAAGTAAAGAAGATAGTTAATTCCTAGCCCACAATCCTCTGAAATGTGATTTCCAGCAACTCTGAGCTTGTGGAATTGAAACATCCGCATCACCATGTACCATTATTGTTTTTCTGTTAACATCGACAGTTGAGACTGTACACCACCTTCACTTGGAAGGGGTCAGGCACTGAATTTGGTCATAGTTATATTTCTTATGAAGGAAGATGACTGTATGCTTCCTGACTAGAGTGACAGCAAAATTTTACAGTGATCTTTATTGCCTATCTTCCTACAAGCAGGAAGCTCCTATTGCCCACAAAGAATAAGAACCAGTCTCAACACTAAATAAGTAGCCTGGACAATACAAGGGTCAAAAAAAAGTTCATGGTAATATTTGTATTTCCAGAACTTCTTGTTACTTTTCACTCATTACAGCTTGTTGGATTAGGCGGTTGTATACTTCCCTTTATGCTCTGTCATGTACATCTCAGATTGTGCACTGAGACTTAAACATTTTTCTCTCATCAAGACAAGGGAAAAAATGCAAGAGAAAAAAAATCACTAGAGCAAGCTGGAAAAATAATCACCCAAAATTGTTCAGCCATAGCTCCCTAGTCCTAATCTGATATTAAGACAAACATAAACCCATAAATTTAAAGTAGAACTAAAAAATAATCTGCATATTAAAATTAATTCATGCAGCTTGCAAAGACACAGATTTTCCAAGTGCATTTTTTCACTTGTCCTAAAAGATATAGCATTGTTTTATAGGATTTGGCACAGGTTCAAAGTAAGAATGATATTGCATAGCAGGACACATGGCACAAACATCCACCCCAGTGACTGACAAACTCGTAATTTAATCTCATAGCTAAAAAAACAAACAAACAAACACACACAACACAATACTTTCACTGAAATATTCTATTGTCCTATTAAAGGGCAGGAAATCAAGGGTTTGTGAAATGAAAGCTTTTTGTCCCCAGCTCTGCATTTCATCTGAGTTTATTAGGTAATTGCAGGTTTCACGACACCCTGAAGTCTACAACTGAGACGTGCCCAGTAATGAGGTATCGATGGTTTTGCCGCGACAAAAATAAAGAACACTCAAATAGCTGGTTTACCCTTGTCCAGCCCTTCACTGGGGCAAACAAGAACACCAGTAATTAAGAGGAAGACAGGCTGCCTCCACCCACTCCCTGTGGCTACAGCAGACACCGCAGGTCCAACTCTCCAGCAAGAAACAGGAGAGGCGAAGCGCAGAGCAGGCCTGGACGTGGTTATGTGGCACAGCGCACAAGCATAGTATCGGGGTTCAACAGTAGCATAAGCACCATATAACTTAGGTTACAGTTAACAGTAACACTGACAAGGCATTTGCACATTGTTCATGAACAGCCTAATGAAATAGTAAGTTACTAAAAAGAAATGTTAAAAATTAGTACTTAATTTCAAGGGAAGGACAGAATCCATCTCATCTTGATACACATAACTTGGGGAAAAAAAAAAAAATCTATTGAGATTGCAAATTGCCTGACTTGAATGAAGCAAAAACAGTCAAGTAGTAAAGAACATTATACTTAACATATCTATTTTTTTTTAAACTGAGGTTTTTTAAAAGCTGCAGGTATTCCAACAGATCCAAAAGCATTAACATTACAGAGTAATCTTTCCTAAGAGATGACAAATCAATTTCATCTACAGTAAAAAAAAAAAAAAGCGAGAATGTGACAAATACTTGTTAATTATTGAGTGGACTTTTCTGTTCTTCAATTCACAAGTGATCAAACTGTTCCACTGTATTACTACAGTAACTAGGAAAAAAACCTCTAGCTTTTCCTATGCAGTTGGAAATTTTGGGTTGGAAAAGCAGGATGGGAATGGAAAACAATATTAAAATGACATCTTATTACCCTGTAATTAAAAAGAATGCCTGCAACCATACCCAGAACATGAATCACAATTTTTATTTGCTGTATCCTAAACAAAAATCAATCTTGTAATTGTGCAATCAGGAAACTCTAAGATTAAAAGTTTTTCAGTGCAAACAGCAAGTAACACTTCCAAAAAGAAAGTTTTACCACCTCGTTTTGGATCAAGTCCTATTCTCTACTGAGGAAAACATCTTTTTCCATCAAAGATATCTTCAGCAAGAGTCTTTTAATTTAGTATTATTGCCTAGTCAAAAATAGAGACTTTTAATTCATAGAGCTCTTCCACTTGAAGTTCCTTGTTTGCATTAAGGAAGCAAATGGAACTCAGTATTTCATCATTTGCCTTGTAAAGCAACTCCCAAAGTTTTGTTAAACAAATTTTCACTTGGGAGTGAAGGGAAAAAAAATACAGATTAGCAGTGTGTGTGTGCGCGTCAGCCTGTCATGTGTCTCAAGGTTATTCCAAAGAAAGAAAACAATTAATCAAAGAACTAGACATGTTCTACTGACATATATTAAATTAGCAAGTTTTCTGATGAAACGGAAAACTAAAAAAACTTAAGTTATTATTTGCAGATTATTATTAAGCAAGTATTTAAGAAAGTGAAAACACAAAGAGAAGAGATAACAAGGAGTGAATTTCTTATTCATATAACATATTACACCTTATTTTACAGGTAAATAAGTAGTTACAAGATCTTCTATAATCACTGCTCAATCTCGGCATACTCTGAAAACATCACATCTCCTCATACAGAACTTTGTCCTTGCATAGGGTAGATTTTTCATACAGCCTTTTCCAAATGGAGCTTAACTAAAACCTTTCACTCATTTGAACTACGTAATTAACTAAATGCAGTAAGAGAAAATTAGAGCTTATGTTGTCAGGAATGTTATCAAATTTACAGGCATGTTAGTACAGAGCGGACCTTTTTAAGACCACCATCTTCACCCTAAGTTTTTGCAAGCAAACACTTAAGTTTCTTATAATTTACCAGCAGCCAGATGATGAAATTTGGCTCAACAGAATCAACAATGTTCTATGTTCAGACCCTGAGACAAGCTAAATTGACTTCTCCAGACACAAGTCAAAACACAAGGTAATAATTAAGAACCCTCAGCTGTTCAGCTTCAATGCCAAATGAGCCAACGCAACAGATACTTTTAGTAGCGATCTTTCACAAGTATTATTGAAGGACGGAACATTATATAGCAAACTCTCTTACAAAAAAAAAAAAAAGGTAAATCTTCGGGGACAACAAGTTTTAAAGTTATTACTACATACTTACCATACATTCAGCACTATACAGGCAGCTCACAAAATCCTCAACTCAAACCAATACAAAAACCAATTAACCTGCCCCAGCGGGTTGATGAACTACACAAAGTCAAAGTAAACACAGTAGTGAAACTGAAAAAGCTCTAAGTCTGAGGGTTCCCCCCCCACACTTAAATCTGGCAGCAAAGTCTGTATCTGCAGCTTGTGCGTTCTTTGATCCTGAAACCTCCTAGTACAGAAATCACCACTTGTCCTTCTTAGTCTTCAAGCTCACTCCAGCACGTGTTCTTGGGGAAGGGCTTGTTTTGCAATGAAGCTTTTAAACTGTGTTGAAACCTAAGTTTTGCGAACAAAGCATCACCTCTGATAGCATAAAAACTATTTAGAACCTCAGCCACTTTGAGAGTCAGCTGCATGAGTGGTGTTTTGATTCTTTTGCTATAGGAAGTTACACAGGCTTCTGTTGGATATAAGCAAAGGTAACAAACAAAAAATGTTGAGAATAACACATGGCAGAATAGCTACAGCCACAACTATACAGACCAACCTGAATTTAATGCAAGCAAGCAGATGTTTTTCATTTCAGGTGCTTCTCAAATATTTTACTAATTTATAATCCAAATTCTCACAGGAGTGGACAAAAGATCAAATATGTAAATCTTCTTCACTTCCATCACTATTAAAATAGACTCAAACAAGAAGGTTTGATTTACCAGACGTCAACTGCTCTATTAGTAAAGCTTGAGCTTAACTAATCCATCACCCTCCAACAGTACCCTGCAGTGAGGAAAGGTAGAGAATGACCAGACATCTTGGGATTTCCAGTAACACTCAACCACTTTCAATGCTGCAGAGAAGTTGGCAGCACACTGGAGGAGATCCATACCCACACCTGTGAAACTACAGATCAAAATGACAGCATTTCTTCCTTCAGCATAGTGATATTATCTTTTTATACATTAACCATCACCACCACTCCAAAACACAAACACACTTTGAAGACCCCATTCGTTCTTCCTCTCCCATTTCTTCCAATCTCTTTTACCAGTGAAGAATAAAAAGAAAATAAACCAATTTCTTGGTTTACAGACAGTTTGTATTTACAACAGTATCACAGAGAAGGCAGGGAAGAGAATTAAGGAGTGGAGACTGGGCATGAAAGCTATTAGAAACTACAGATCTTTACTAAGCACCTTCAGTGAAGTCGTGCAAAGATTGCCATAGACCCTGATTTTAAGCAGGGGAGGATAAAAAAAAAAACAACAACACACAAAGAGAAAAAGACTTGGCTGTTTCGACAACCGCTAAGTAAATCAAGTAGCAACTTCTAATCCTGGGAAATGATGCTGATCAAATAATCAGTCTGGAGATGACAAACATAATAGAATTCGGCATCCAGACTAGTAAACATACCTCACTTAATGAGGTCATGGCTCTGGTCAAGAGCCCTGAAAATACTGTCAAATAAAGAATTAAGCATCCTTAACCTTAACGTTAGAAATAGGACATACCATAATTTCCACCATATATCTCCATTCCTTTTTAAGAGCATGGGCTGAAAGATATTTACATGCTTATATTGGTGCTGGCAATTACAAATATTTTCCTCACCTTCCCACTAGCTAATTAGGACAGACAGAAGGTTTTCACTTATTTAAAAGTTCCAAGACTAGCATAATAAGAACATCAACATGAATTTGTCAATAATGATTCTCTCCACCTCCTCAATTCATACAGTCATAGACCCAAATGCTGGACAATAGCAAGAGAAGATTTGCCCATTCTATGAACATATGTATCTCAACTGCTGGATGTGCACTTGAGGTGACAAGTAATGACCAGCTCTCTACAGCCTAAAAAATAATTATAGTTAGATAAACATCAAAAACTAAATACTTGCAAAAGACTGCTCTAGGTGGAGCAATGAAACAGATGCCATCTCCTAACTTTTAACAGCAGGACATTGAGTATTTACAGGAGTCAGAAGTACTGAGTTTCCATGGAGTCTTAAAACATCATTGCTGTGTTAATCAGAATTTCTTTGCCCACTTTATAAGTTTAACATACATAGTGTAGATTAAGTTATTCTTAAATGCCTGTTACAGATTCAGCAGGTAAAGGAATCATTCCTATTAAATGTCACAGGTAGAACCAAGTACACCAAAAGCTTTAATGAATACCTGTTAGCAAAGTTACTTTCACAGATTAGCATATAGTTACCAATTCACCCCCAAAGTATCAATCCTTTTTCTACTTTTCCCCCTCCCACCCATAACCCCCAGCCATCTCCTTCCCCAAAAAAGGCATTTCTGATATTTCTTTCATGCAAATACTCAGAAAAACCAAGGACATACAATGAATTATATTTACTTCAAGACTGCTCTCCAGCTCTGTGAAGAGAAACTGAAATGGTATGGGGTATCACCAGCTTTCAACGGGGTTGTCAAAATTGCTAATGCTTTTTCTGATTGTCTCCCTGAAGAGAGATAAGAAATGAGACCCAGAAAACAAAACTACCTGGACAGAAGCCAAAGCTTTTCTGACTCAGGTAATGCCAGACTACTGATATGGTCTGAAAAGCTCAGACAGGCACAGTGAAGTTCTGTTGTGACATAAATGAAGACAACCTTTCTTAGAAATAGCCTCTCTCTTAATAATAGTCTAGGAAATGCTTAAAGCTTTCCAAAACTTGTCAAGAGAGTAAAAGACTTTGGAGCCCTGATTAAACCAAAATCCACCTTGAAAGAAAAGTGACAGTGCTGTGCTAACAACCCAAGCCAAAAATATCCACCCAGCCCTCCAATACTGCTAATTTTCTTAAACCAGTATCATATAGCAGCAAGCTGTTTTGAATCTGCTGGGGGTAGGACCGTATTATGTATTTATCTTCAGGTTTATTTACAATATAGATTGTAGGCCCTTTAAATACTGATAAAAGGACCACTTGAGACTCTCTACAGAGACTCCTACACAATCTTATGCTGTTTCCATTTACATTTTCTTAATTAAAGTTACAAAAATAATCTGGTTACAGGACTTATTTTAATACACGTTTCATTAACAATATACGTTGACTAAACTTGCAACATCAAGCCCTTTATTCTGAACAAAGGTATTTACTCTTAAAACTGGTTATACAAGAGAGGAAGATAAACTTAACAGAAATTGAAAAAGTATAAAATTCTTACAGTGTTTACCTAAACTTCCTTCATTTTACTAAGCTACCTTCTTGAGTCAGAGCCCAGCTGGCCTGATGGCCCCATTAAACGTGCCCATCCAGTTGAAGAGGTGAGACACAAACTCCAGAGTTACTTAATCACTCCCAAGATACTAAGAGCTGACGTTACATGGCTAGAGATGGATGCATGTCTTGTTTGACAAGAAAAAAACAGAGACACTAGGCTGGTATGATCAACAATTTCTCTGTCAAATGTTTCACAGTCCTGAAATATCTATGCTTTTGCACTTCCCTGCAGCACTTGAATAGAAAACTTTATTCTACCAGTTGTTCTACAGCTAGGTTTGCTATTTTATCTCCCTTCAGAAGCTGAGGAAACGTGGGATGTGATTCTCATTTCAGGAAGCATTGCAAAAGGTAGTTGGAAACATGCTTGCTTGTTAAATGGATTACTATGCATACACTCAACAAATAGGGAGCTAGAAATAAAATCAGGTACACGTGAAGAAGGTACACAAGCCTTCTCAGTTTTCAGGTTATTACCAGAGCTATCCCATTAGCAGCAGGTCCCCTGTGAAACTGTTTTCAGAAGACTGCTTCTTGCTTTAAATAATGCAATACTCCACAAAGGCATTTTGGCAGTAAGGAAATGCTCACAGAACATATGCTGTTCCAGAAGATAATTCAACTTGTCTGACAGGACTCAAATTTGAGTACATAAGGCTTCTGTTTTCCAAATTAAATTAAATTATCTAGAGCATATCAGGTCCAGTGAAAAGCACAAAGCACTCTTGCAGGATTTCACTGTTGCAACATTTTTTATGACAGCAATTTATAAGGATTAGTTGGGGTGTATTGTTGGGTTGGAGGCAGAGCATTACTTATGTTCAGAGACTGCTTTCCAAGTTACGTTAGTAGAAACATAAGGCAGAGAATTATGTCAGAATAATCTACTTTTTCAGAAACCAAGTCTATGCCTCAAGTGTTCTAAGTTCCAGATGTTTTTGATACTGATACACTCCATTACATTCTTGTCTTTTGTCTCCAGCTTACAATATTCAGGCTCTCACGGAAACACACCTTTAGATAAAATTTGATTGATGAAATATCCATAGCAAAACAAACTGTTGTTATTAAAAGCTTCAGAACAAAAGATTTGTGGCTGATGGTACACATTCACAAATAAAAGCTCTGCGCTTGTTCTTTATTTGGTGATGTGAAATTTAGACAAGAGCTACCCACATCTTACTCACATTGATGATTGCTTCCAATTAAAGGCTAGCAAAGACAGCATGAAGAGACCAGAATAAATAATTGATAGAAAACAACCAGTACCAAAACCACATGAAAACACTAAAATTCTTCATTGACACCACCACAGCTTCATATAGCCAATGACTGATCCAATCTTGGCTTCTTTCAGCACAAGGCCAGAATCCCACAGAAATCTGCACAAACTTGGCATTATACATGCAGGTAGTCCTCCATTTATTTATACGCATCATTCTAGAAACAAAACTGACATTAAAAAAAAAAGAGGGAAAAAAAAGAAATCAAGACTTACTTGTCAAGGAAGTCCGTGTCCACAACTGCACAGATATCAAGCAGAGGATTTCCCATTCCAAACAGGACATTTTCACTGCAAGAGAATCAATTATTTCAAGTTAGCTTAGCAGTAGTTTATCGTTCTTAGCATAGGTTGAAGACATATTTTTACTAGAGAGAAAAGTTTGTCCTTCAACACAACTATAGAATAAAGAGATATGTATTTTGCCCAGTAGTCACACAGAAACCTGGCATACAGATAGACAGTCAAATTTGAGTGAAGTATTATCTATAATAATCTTTTTTGATTAATATCAAGCAGTCAAGAATATATAAAGGTATATATTCTGTTAAGTTGTCATTCACTCAGATAAAGAATTAGAGCTGCATGCCACATTCTGTAGTTTTAAAGGATTGCGTTCAGACTGTAATAGCAGATTTCAAACAGGGAGAGCACCAGACCAGGTTATAAGAATTTCACTGAACAGACCTAGTAGCTGGGTTTACTCTACTACTGGCCAATAACTAAGGCTGTTTTAAAAAACTGAAATTAAGAGACTACAGATTCTGCATTGTCAGCCATCTTAAGCAGCATAGCTGTCTACTGATAAGAATGTATCTATTTTTTAATCAATTTGAAATTCATCACCATGTCTTCTGCGACATAAAAACAAGACATCAGAGATACTACAAACAGCTGAAACAGCCGGCTTTACTTTTTAAAAAATTCATTCAGAAAGCACGCGCTACATTTTCCTGAATAGCATGTACTCGGGTGATAATGCAGTAATACCACAGGATTAGATACGCGGCCTAGTGTTAAGTAAGAGTGAATGCAGCTGTTCTCAGAGGCCGCCTAAAACTACATCCAAACCCACCACATTCCTTGCTAAGCTAACACCTGCTGCCTCCAACTGGTAAGGCAAGCCCTTGCTCTAGCCACTGAAGGCAGCAACAGTATGACCACCAAATATGCTTCCCATTTTACTACGTCTCTATCAAGTATTTGCAGAGAAAACATTCCCTGTCTCACCATCCCCCCAGAAAGTACCACTGTAACACTGCAGTTTATCCAAAGCTGCATAAGCATCAGCTGAATCCCAAATAAAGTGAGTTTTCAACTGTTCTGGTGCATTTAGAGCAAAATAAATGTTTTAGAGAATCAGCATCTGTCCAGTAAATTATAGATTTCACTAATTTCTACTGAGCAGGATAAGAAAAAAGAATTTAAAACAAGCAGAAAGGGGATGATACGGAACAATCTTATTAACTGTGTCCAATGGATGCTGGAAATTTGTTTACTTACTTCCTCTCACAATTGTTATTGAAAAGCTCTTTGCTGACAAATATTTGCCAAATTTGAAGCCACCTGCCAAAAGTACACAGTTAAACTTCTTCCCTTTATGATGGTACATTAGCCTCCAATAAATGCTAAATTCTGAAGTCCAGAAATTAAGAAGTGGAAAACAAAATCTGTAATTTATAACCTTGCTATTGAGACACAGCAAACCATATTTTAAGTATCTTATTTTTTTGTTGCAGCTTTAAAAACAGGCCTTTACAGCCCATTTCATTGTAAGTGAAATGTGGAAAATGTCGCTTTGTGAAGACAGAGCCAGAAATCCAGCTCACTCTTAACTGAGACAGGTAACATCTGCTTAGTAAAAACCTTTAAGACTCACTCAATACTTTTCTTAGTGTGGAAAAAAGTATTGATTTATCTAAATAGCATAACCATAAGTTATACCTAGATAGAATGAAAGAAGGAAGAGAGAGACATGACAGTTAAGAAGACATAAGCATAAAGGGGATTGCAGTTGGAGCCCCAAGACAGGACATTCTCCACATTTTAAAAACTAAGCATTGCAATGAACAAACAAGTCAGAATTCTAGAAGTGCTGAACGCAGATCTGTCCCAAACTGCATGTTCCTTGTACTTGTTTAGCTGATTCTCATATTCTGTGAAATTCTACACATCAATAATTTCATACCTACACTAAAGAAAAAAGTGTATATCATGAATAATGTATATATAAGACAAATGTCAGCACTTAAGTGTATAGTATGCCAGAAAACAGCAGCTGTACTTCAAAAAGTCTCTGAAATACAGTTGGCACATTCAGGCCACTACCTGTGAAGAATTACCTTGTTCAATGGAAAACAAAACGGAAGCTACCAAACATTTAACAACATGCAGGCCACAGAACATGCTGGTCAACATACTTGAAGCAGCACAAAGGCAACTTTGTACCGGTTTAACACCCACAGAAGCTCTATCAAGACAATAACATGCATACAAACTTATAATATGCCACCAGCAGCAGAAACTAGCACTTTCAGTGCCATTTAATCCAGGCAGCTCTTTACATTCCATACAAGTCCTGTTCCATCCCCAAGCCTTCCTTCTCCCACAGTATTTTATAATCATCTCCATTCAAGTATTCCAGAGGCTGTGTAGTAGGGTGCCATCTTGGATGGAAAGTTTTAAAAGCCAAGGTAGCTATCACTAGACTGGTAAGTGTATGTTCAAAAACATTCCCCTAAAACTTCTGTGCAAACTCTCTCCAACTTCAGCATAGTTGTTTCTCACAACCAAATGTAACATAGCAGAACTTGACAGCTTTACAAACACACAAAGCTTCGAGTACATTAACTGTTTGATTTCTGTGAAGAAAAGAAGTCAAGGGATATAACACTCATTTTTGCAAATAATCTAAATACATGAGCTCATATATACTAATAGGTAGCCTTGTGTTGTCAGTTAATATGTATTTCTACATTTTTGTTTCTTTCAGCCAGATGTCTGAACTAACCAAGTCCCAAGGTACTAGAACTTCCATGCTTAAAACTAGATATTAACATTCCATTGTCAAAAGGGAGAAAAATCCACACACGCCATTTGTACTGGAGACTGCAGTTATGCCATTCCTTATCTGACACTGCATTTGGTAAAAATACCTTTCTAGGCAAAATGGTAAGAGTCCAAGCAGTCTCTTTCCAAGTCACAAATTTTAAAATTTCACCAAGTTTAGGCAGACATTTAAGATCACCACTGTGATCAGTGTTTTCTAATACAAGCTTTGTGAACCACAATCTGGAAAGCCCAGTTTTTCTACTGTTAAAGAGAAAGACTTGGCCGTGTAAATCATTAGCATGTTGAACCCGATTAATCCAACAGTGGCTATACTTCAGTGCAGTGCAAATCACCCTTCCCTTCTTGAGGGGCTGCAAAGTGTACAGTTACACTAGTGTGCTTTTTTGTGGCATGACATGAGGTATAGCAGTTACTTGGCTACAGTTCGTTCCTCTGGAAAAATAAAAATTTTTAAAAAATTATATATAGTCTATAAAGCTACATATCATAAAAACATAAAATTAGACCTAATATTTAGGATCCCAGAGAATGCTAAACTTACAAGTCTCTAGAGCAAGAAACTGAGATATTAAACTGTTACAGTCTCACCAAGTTTAACACTTTCAGCAGTACATGTGAACCTTACTGGCCTTATGTTTGCTGTTCAGTCACACTGGACACCTGCACTGATTAAAATTTCACTAATTATTTCCAACCACCTAGACATAAAACATGAGGAACATAACTGAAGAAGCAGCAACAACTTCCTGAAATGTGAGACTTCACAACACACAGGTTATTTGGTAAATATGTCTCTGCAACAGACACAGAACAAACAAACACTTATGTACTCCACAGCATCCTTGACTCTCTCCAGTCCCTTCTCTTCCACTGGAGTACTGGGATCTTATCATTTGAGAAGAAAGTTCTTGCTTAACTTAATCAACCTATTGCAAAAGAACATTTGGGTCAGCTCTTCAAGAAAAAAGTGACAACTCCTTCACCAGCAAAAATTAAGGGCATATAAGTGACTACACACAGTCAATATGTATGTCAATATATATATACACATGCATAAACATACACACAGAGTATATATTTATACGAACAGTATATACACTTTTTAGACTCTAAAAATAAGACGCTCATACAAATCTCAGACTTGTTTGAACACACAAATACACTGTCCATCAAGCAAGCAAAACTACAAGAACAACAGCAACTTACTTTACAGAAAGCTTGGAAGTACACTGCATTTACATTCTAAACTTGACAACAATCAATATATTTTATAAGTTCATCATTTAACTTTGGACTAGATGAAGAGTGAGTTATAATCATAAGTTCAAGCAATGTAATTCATTAAATATAAATAAACCTTCACTTGCTAATTACGGAATTTTGTTTGGAGGTTGCCAAGATGATTGCTTTTTCAGAAATAGCTAGTGTTTCACATATTAGTCTTATCACAAGTTGCAGAAGTAATGAAGTGAAACTAAACTGGATGAAAAAAAAAAAAAAACAATAAAAAAACAGAAAACCCAACCAAACAAAAAAACCTACATCATCAGTACTGAGCTACTCCTTCAACCATTTCTGAAAAGTCAACAAAATTAACTGTAACTGAATGATCTGGAAAGCTGCATGCAACATCATGATTATACACTACTAATGCTCTACTGTTGCAGGCATTTTTAAAAATATGGTCCTGATCCAAGTTGGCTGCTGCATATTAGCAGTAGTATACCTAACTATCACACAATATTGTTATCATCCCATGCTGCTGTGCACTTCAGTGGATGCGCAATTATCAGTGAAAGTATATTATTAGTTACTGGCATAGAGACAGAAGAATATTTTAAGCCTTTGGACACTGGCATGTCTTACTTGAAAAAAAAAATCACATTAATTATTAGAAAACATCTGATATTTTTTCTTGTCAATTGCTGAAAACATTTTCCCATCTACATGATAGTAACTAGTAGCAAAGGAAGCCAAGTTGTAAACGTCACCCTTTTTACTGCTCTATAACAGCCCCATACTGCTGTGCAGTTGTAGCGTACATTTAACATTAAATCCTTATGCCAAGACATCTTACAGTCAGAAAGCCTTAATAAAACACGACTGTGACATTTGGGTGTCCCAACTGCATGACAGCTGCTGTATGCCTAGTCTTCAATTTACAAATATAAGATATGGTTTCTTAAGATCTAAAGACTAAGATGATCAGAGGGCTGGAGCACCTCTCCTATGAGGAAAGGTTGAGGGAACTGGGCTTGTTTAGCTTGGAGAAGAGAAGGCTCCAGGGAGACCTCATTGCGGCCTTCCAGTACTTGAAGGGAGCCTATAAACAGGAGGGGGAGCGACTGTTTATGAGGGTGGAGAGTGATAGGACAAGGGGGAATGGTTTTAAACTAAGACAGGGGAGGTTTAGGTTAGAGATTAGGAGAAAGTTTTTCCACCCAAAGGGTGGTGGCACACTGGCACAGGTTGCCCAGGGAGGTCGTGGATGCCCCATCCCTGGAGGCATTCAAGGCCAGGCTGGATGTGGCTCTGATCAGCCTGGTCTAGTGGTTGGCGGCCCTACATATGGCGGGGGGGTTGAAACTAGATAGTCACTATGGTCCTTTTCAACCCAGGCCATTCTATGATTCTATGATTTCTATAGGGTTTGATTATGCTCTTTAAGGCCAAACAAGGCATGTTCTAAGCCTATTCTCAGCACATCTATTTCAGTCACATAGGAACATAGTTAAGTTGCATATAACACAAGATTTGAATTTAACAAAAATAATTTATCCATGTAGTTAAAATAAAACAGCAATAGTACAAGATTCATAGTATTTGAATACCTATAAGCTCTCGACTAAAAACATCCTTCTCTAATCCCACTTACCTATGTAACACAAAGTGAATAAGATGATATTTACTATTAACCATAAATTGTCTGACACTAAAAGTACCTCAGAACTATTATTTCGTGATTCCAGAGTTCAATTTCCCTTGCATCCCTCATCAGCAAATAGTGTTAGCCTGTAGACTTTAAACACACAAGTAGCCTGTAGGACTGCTCACATGCCTTCCTTACTCACATGTTAAGTAAAGGCAATATTTGGCTAAGGAGTTACATGTTTACACACTGACTTAAAGGACTATCTTCAGTGAAGGTTTCATTCATTATGAAATTTTCATAGTCTTCTAAAGAGACACATCCACAGGTTCCAACTCAGAAGCCAAGCCTAAAAGCCTTGGCCTTATGTAAGCAACACTGTCGCAGAAAAAAAACAAAACTGTTCCACCACTACCCAGCTCCTTACACAGCTGCTAACTCCACAAGCTCCAACAGTGAGATACTACTGCAACTTCAAAGAGTTACCGTCTGTACTCATCGGTCAGAAACAGCGTGAAATTTGATACACTGAGTTCTGAGGGTGGAGAGTGGAGATGGGAGAGTTGCCCTGAAAGATCACTGAAGTTGGAGCCCGTCATTTTAGGCATTTCTTTATTAGCTGAAGAACTGATCAAAATAACTACGTGATAAAGCTTACCAGTTCACTTCTCAATACCATCCCGTCTTAAGATGAAGCGTTCTAGGAAGCAAAGCTGGTCACATAATAACCCCTTTTAATGAATGTTAAGGTAAGGCTGCTAAACTGACACCACCGCAGAGACTCCTAAGAGCCTAGCCTGTTACTGCTACCCTGCTTCTCACTATCTGGGATTCATTTAAAATTAAGTCCCAGTCACGGCACTCTACACGTCCCCACAGCCCCACGGGAGGGACCCGCCACGGGAGGCGCCCGCCCGCGCCCACGCGCTGCCTTTGACAGCGGCACCGCCGCGGAGCGACGCCGCACGAAACCCCCGGCCCTCGCCCCGCGGTTCACCTCCTGGAGCCCGGCCCACGCCGGCGCATCGCTGCTCGGGGCTCTCGCTGAGGCGGGGGCGGGCGGAGGGCCGCGCCAGGTCTGGCCGGAGGGGCGAGCGGCCGAGGAGCAGCATCAGCCGGCGCCGCCGCGAACCCTCAGCCACGGCAACCATTGGCGACACCGCCCGCCCGCCCACCTGCGCGCCAGAAATAAACTCCGTGCGCCCGGGGAGCGGGTGAACCCTCAGCCACGGGGCGCAGGGGGCCGTCAGGGAACCAGCGCGGCTCTCCCTCCTCTCCCCGGGGGCGCGGGGCGGGGGCGTGCAGCCGCAAAACCAACTTGCGGCGAAGGAAGAGAGAGGGAGAGAGAGGACGAAGCCGCGCGACCCTAAACTTACACGGGTGGGGAAGGGGAGAAGAGCCGAGCTCCAGTGGAACATCGCGCCGGGCGCCCCCGCCCCGCGAGAAGGAGCGCATCAGCGCCTGCCGCCCATTCCCCCGGGGCGCCGGAGCTCGGTGTTACCTGAGGGTGGGCATGGCTCCCCGCCCGGTAGCCCGCGGCGCAGCCCTGCGAGCAGCGGTGTCGCCTCTCTACTCGGCGCCCGCCAGCAGATGCGACCACCGCGCCTACCGCCACCCGCGCCGCCCGCCTCGGCCGCGACTGAGTCGCCAGCAGCTGCTCGGCAGACCCACCCGCGCGCCACCGCCCCGCCCCGCCCGCCCGCGCGTCCCGCCATTGGCTGGGAGGCCGACGGGGGCGGTCCTGGCCACCACACGGCTGCGGGGCGCGGGGAGCACCGGGAGGCGGTGGCGGCGGCCCCGGCGCGCCAGCGGGGGGCCCCACGCCCCGGTTTGGAAGCGCACGGTATCGGGCGGAGCCCCCCGCCCCGTGCCCCGAGCTCCCTGGCCGCCATCTTTGGTACGGGCATAGACTACGCGTCTTCCACACACCTCCTCCGCCTCCTGTCACCTCCCTCCCCCAGCCCGCGGAGGCAGTTCGGGTCGGCAGTGCCATTGAAAAACACATTCAGTCGAGGTATCCTAGAGGTGCGCCGTTGCACCGCGCTGCCCACATTAAAGATGGCCAGCGGAGCCCCTCGCATCGCTGTCCCTCTGCTGTCGCAAAGCCGTGGGAATTGCTGCGCTCCCCAGGGGACCCCACCGCCCCCGGCCGGGGCTGCTCCCCGGGCAGCGGCCACGCTTCCCCCCGGCGTCCGCCCCCGCTCCGCCAGCACTCGGCCTCCCCGGCCGCCGACCGGCGCCTCCCCGAACACGCGGTTTTTCCACACTCGACAAGAACGCGTCTTCACTCGTGCCTTGGGTCAGACCTTAACGCTGCCTCGTTGCCCTTCCGTGAAGCCTTCCTCCTCGGCCGCCGCCGCCTGGCACCGCCACCCGCGGCCGGCGGAGAGCCGCTGCCTGCGCAGCCGGGGCTGGCCGGCCCTGCGGATGCGGGCTCGCACCGGAGTTCCCGAGAGAAGGCGATATTATTGCCGGGATGCTGAAGGGGCTGGCAGCCACCTGTCCAGACGTGACTCTATCTTTACAACTTGCCAGAGGGCAAGCCGGGGACACGAAGGAGATGGGGGCGAGTTTGGCACGTTTGCAGGGGAAAAAGGGTAGCGTTTCACTGCCTAACCTGTTTCTTGTCCACCTGACATTCAAGCAGAACCGTCACATCAGAAAGGAAAAGCATCAGTAAAGCCAGGTTCCTATTCTTTGCTCATCCTACCCGCGTGTCCTTCATTTGGCTGTCAAAGTTACCGCTCCCTTGTGTGGATTTGGCACTTTGTTAACTTACCAGAAGTACCAGAAACACTGATTCATGAAACTGATGAATCTGATTCATGAAACTGATTCATGAAACTGATGTTTTTGCCAAAAGTGAATCCAGCACTGTTGTGTTAAGTACCGCTGTGTCACCCTTAATTCAATATTTAAAATTTACAACTTCCCAATGATGTGGTTATTAGCCTTAGTTTCCATTCCTCTCCATCCACAAAATGGGAATACTGCATGCAGAAAAAAATAAAGCCAGATTTTTCAACTATTTGCTAATTTGGGGGTGTGTCAGACAAGAAGATGCAAAAATATCAGATGCTCATGATGGTCAAGGACATATAGTGTCAAACGAAGATAACAGGAATATTTACACTCAATACCTGATGTAGGACAGATATGCTAGGTTCTCTAAACTGGACACTGAAAAATTAATCGCCGCTTACAAAATTCTTGTTATTAAAGTGTGTTAAGGTCTTGAAAAGTCAAACTGACTGGAGTGGGAAACACATCTATCCCCTTACTGTTGCAATGCACGGTACAACAGGTCCCCATAACTTGATGGAGCATTTTGAACTCTAATAAAATGTAAATACTGTATTTGGATATATAACGGCTGTATCTGCTGATCCATGTTGAACAATGGGTTATTCCTAGTTTAACAATTTCCATGCCTAATAGCCAAATCTCTGTTTTGTAACTGAAAATGGGTGGGGGGAGGATCCCACCAGAGGCAAATACAACAATAGCACTAACACAGTTTGGTCTTGTTGGTCCCATCACTGTATTTTAAAAAATATTTTGTTTTTTTTAAATCAAGTTGTAGATTCCCTCATAAATAATAGCCTTGCTTTAACAATCACTATGTAAAGGAAAATAGATACAATACATTAACATGATCTTTATTTACAGTAACTTGTAACATACAACTGCATATTATGAATATTAAGCTACAGAGTCCAAATGAGGGACCACCAAATGTTTCTAACTTTCTACCAGTTCAGCAAGATAGAATCAAAAGGGTGGTTCTCTAACAAATTAAACAGCCTTTCATGAAACAGTATGTATGATACCTCAAAAGCATTTGTCAATAGCACTTTATAAACTTCCAACTATTCCCAAGTTCCAATCATCTTGCTTGTACTATCACATACCCACAGCGTCTACTGTTACCGACACCTTCAGACCATTACCTACCACTACACGTTTTTTGGTCATTTGCCAGGGAACTTACAGACATCCTGACATGTAGGTGGAGCAAGAGCAACCAGGGTATCCCTGGAAAAGTTGTCATTTATTGCTTACGGGTGTTATAGATTAACTTGACAATTAACTTCACTTGTGCCACAAGTTTGACTTGTAGTCACAGCATGTACATGCTAGGCAGCCAACCTAATTTTGTTCAGCCTCCCTCCACCTTACAAGCTTGCTCTGCTTGCACAGAGCAGACAACCTGTGCCTTTGCATGTGTTTTAGTTTCAGAAGCCCCTGAAAGAAATACGGAACTCACAGCTTCTGCATCTAAAAATACATACTACCTGTCTAGCCACAATTTCTCTCGACTGCTTCTGTTGCCATACAGTAAGGAAGAGACCTGCTGGACCTTATTAGTCCATCTGTGTATGATGTGCAGTTATTCCTCAGGTGATTTCACTAAAACACTTACTTTCAAATGCAGTGTGAATTAAAAGCAAACTGCACCCCTACCTGATATAGCAACAAGTAAACATACAAGAACTTTTAAAAATGAACTTTATTGAAGTAATCCATGAAATTATACATTTTATACTTGTGTATCCAAGACACAGGCAATCTAAGGCCTTAGCCTTGGACTAATGTATTATATTTTACACCACAAATACTTGGTATAAATCAACCAGTTCATGATAAATAAACAAAAAGTTCTCCATTAACCCCTATATTTCACTCAATTTCTTCAAAGTGTGCAACTAAGGTTAATCTTAGATAAACTGTCCACTCTTCTACTTTTGCAAGACAAAATTACATAATAGCCTCAGCAGACATTATAAAATGGGACTAGCAAGCAGAAAGTCCACAAATTCAATAACAGCATTTTGCAGAGCTTGCATGTATTTTCTACTAGAACAGTGGTTGTTTTGAAAACTATTCTACAGACAAAATTTCATCTTCTGCAACTTAACATATTTTTATCTTGTACTAATCTACTAGCAAACTAGTAAAAATATTTTTATTAATTTAAAATTCCATAGCACAATCACATTTCTTTTAATGCAGCTTCACAGACCATACAGCCATATAAGAGCAAAGAAAAATCTATAAATCTGGTGACATTGCTAAGTCTTCACCACATTGCAGATAGCTATATTTTTTTTCTATCTTATTCTGGTCAAACAGCCCAGCCCTTGAAACAGTTTCAACTGCTTTGTACAACAAGATGTACAAGGAAAAAAAAAAAACAACAAAAATCTTTCACTGTAACTTAAATCCCGAGGTAGCATAAAGCCATCAAGTAGCTTTATGTTACCATATCCTTGAAGTATGGAACGACTTTGACTGTGGTCAAACAACCATCACAGAAATGATTACAGTTCAAAATGGAAAAAATCCCTTTCCCTTTACTGAATTCTGAGTAATACCCAAAGACTTCTCCCCTTCACACAAAATATCTTTATATTTATTATATTAAAAATATTAGTATGTAAACTGAAATTATTTAAGAAGCAATTTATGTAAATAGAAAATGAGCAGCTTTGAGAAAAAAAGTGTTCCCACTGTATCTGGAAGTTCAATTTACTTTTTCAAGAAGATAAATTTTTCCAACACATTGACAGCAAATACTAATTAACAACATTTAGATAGAAACCCATTCCCTGCTTCTGAAACCGGTTTTGTGAAATACTGGTGTACCATGCCTATGCAAGTACCTACTCAAATTCAACACTTCAACATTGAATCACAAGCCAGAGTCTTGCTTCAGACATTTCCACATCAAATATACCTCAGCAACAACAGAGTAAGCCAAGGTCTTGCTCTACAGAAAGCGCATTTCACACTGTTGCACTGACAGTGTTCAACTACTTCTATGTTCACTCAGGTCTCCTTTCCAGCTTCTTCCTTGTCTATTTACAAGTAATACTAGTAGAACCAATTAGATGAGAAATTCTGCACAAGCTGTTTCATTAGCTGAAAAAGAAGTAACTCTCAAATCTCTCAAAAATTCTCATGAACTTCAAGATTCATGATGAAATAGGCATATTTGCACTGGCTGCCCTCCCACAGGTAATGAGGCATGCAAACAGTGCTAGGGACAAGACTAGGCCTGTTGACTTCAGCGAGGCGGCACACAACGTCAGAAGTATACTTTTGTGCAGGATTTTAGTAAAGCCTATTATGTCTAAACTATCATTCAGCAGTATGACATTTCTGCCAGGTGGGCTGCAGGTAACATCAGTAACAAAAGAAAGAGACCCCAGCCATGCCCACGGGCCAGCGCACAAGTCGTCTTCCCACGACCTCCTCTGTCCTCATGTTACACACTCCTTCCAGTAAAGCAAGGGATTACTTTAATTAGAAGGATGAAAACAGCATAACAAGCTTCTTCAATACAAGAACACAAAACTGTGGAAATATGACACACACTGTGAGAAGTCCCACAGGATTACACCAAAGGCCATGTGTCAATCTAAACAGTAATTTGAGAGTTACATATCTGAACAATGGAAACGAGCACCTGAACTGTAAGAGCAAGGTATTTTCCATGCTGCAAGTCATTCCAGTTCTGGATATGTGGAAGGTTGCTGCTGTTATGTCCTAAAAAAAGCAAAACTAGCTAAGTCTGTTGCTAGTGTCTTCAAAACTATTTGTCTGCTTTCTACAGGGGACTAAATAGCCATCTGAAGAAGTATGTTGCTTTTATTTTTCTGGGAGCAAACACAGCAAGGTGCTACAGTCTCAGATGTTTCTTTGCACTGAGAGGCCATTAAGAAAACTGATACGGAAAAAGTTATCCATATTTGCAGATACGAGAAACTGGAAAGTGAGAAAAGTATAAGCCATGAAGACAGAAACTGAAACAAATAAAAATGAGGACCGAGGTGAAATTAAAAAAAAAAAGCTGAAATAATAAAAGCAACGGAAAAACAATTTACTAAATTCTAATGGAAAGCTTTGTCACAGCTAAAATATTTATAATCTTCTTTCATTTGTACAGAGCTGATGAAGGAATAAGCTAAATTAAAAGCCAGCTTATGAAGAAAATGAAAAATGCACGAAATTAGCAATATTTTTTACAGTTACCAGTATCAAACTGTCTAAAATCTAGTGGAACAGTAATGACAAAGCACCGCTTTTGGTAACAATTACCCATAGAGTGTTTGATAATTTATTCTGATAACGATGTTAATAGTAACAGAAGAGGAGGCATATCATACTTTGCACTTTAACATATTTGTCAACTTCAGTGCTTACACTGTCTTCATGTAGATAAACTGATTTGTCCAAACAGCCAGCCACGTCATGATTATTCAATCAGTACAGCAGCTGTAGAACAGCCAGAAGGCCGTAACGCAGCAGAGGGGACTTCACAGGTGAAGATTTCACCAGTTTGTTCATTTTTTCCTTCTGCACGCATGCGTATTTCTATGCAGACATGGACACAGAAGTAAGCTCAAACATTTTGTAACTGTGCCAGTCTGTTCACAGAAGTCTGGTTGTGGTTTTCACAGACTTCTACGATAAAACCAAACCCAACATAAAAGGACACAAATCCTTAGTAACTGTCGTTTAAAGTAACGCCTCATGATGCTTCTAGTAAGTTGCTGCTACCTCTCAGTGACAAGCCCTTTGCAGTTTTTCAATCCTATTTTCTGTTCAAATAGAGTAGTTTACACACACAATGATATTTTATTTCACACAGCACAGTCCTAGTCAGAAGCCTGAAACAACACAGCAGGCATTAATGGCCTTGCCTAAAGCCCGTTGGTTTTAGCAGGGATTTGCACCGGGTCAATAAAGACAATGGAAAACCTGCTGCCCAGCAGATTAACATCAGCACAACGCATTGCTGAGCTGGGAACGTTAGTTTGGGTCTCGGGCTTTGTGTTCTGCTCAATGGGTGGCAAAAGCCGGCCATCCTGTATTGCTTTCAAACAACTTTAGCTGAACTCGGTCAGCTTTGCCTACCTCATGAGGGAGCAACATTTGCTTTCCTTTGCCTGAAAGGATCAAAAGGGACTAAAAAAAAAAAAAAAACACTATCCATGAAACCTCCCTGATGCCACTTTGAGAGAGAAAAAATCAGGGGGAAGGAAAAAAATATAGGGGAAGGAAACATTTGTTATTGTTGACAAGGTATGGCTTATACTAGAGTAGAATTTAACTTTATGTCATTTTTTATATTAAAATAGTTTTCATGGTAGCCACACGACAGATTCAGGTTCATATCACATGGGAGAGTAAGTAAGGTGAAAGACCATCCCTGTGGAGTCCATTAGACATGGTCTTCTGAAGATGATGGAGAGTCTCAGATCTAGATGTCAAAAACAAGGAATTCTCCTCTAATTCTTGGTGTAACAAATATAAAGTTACTATCTCCCAAAATTTTCAAGTGATTTTTTACTTCTTTTCAAATCTGTAGGTTAACTGTTTTCAATACTCCCAACACATGAAGCAGTGCTTTGCATTAACAACCGAACCTCATCACAAATACAAGTCAAGGAACCTCGACCATTCTGGTACCTTCCATGTCGGCTTTTAACAGAGGACAAAGTCCCACAGCAGCATGCAGCCAAACACATTATTGTCGCTACGTTCAAACAACTGCAGAGGTCTGCCAAATCCAGTCCAAACACCTCACCCGCTTGTCAAGTCCAACTTGCAGTCCACAGCACACATTAACTTTATTTGACAACCAGCTGATTACGGCATTTCTCCTCTTACAACACAGAGCTAGAGTCCAGTTTGCACTTCATACTGAAATAACTTGAAACAGAACTAAGAGTACACAAGTTCTAACAGCGTTCCCTGTGTTTTATCCATCGTACCTCAACAAAGTATTATTTTCAGTAAATAAGTTATTATTAGAGCATGTCACCTTGGCCTTTGATTCCATAGTAAACATCCTTTACATTTTTAACTCTGTACTTCAATAATCTTCTCAAATTTTTGAATTTTAATGTTTAGGCTTGAAGCAGATAAAATGTACTTTCTTCTAATAAGCTTTAGGAACAGAAACACTGCAGTTCCCAGTTTCTTGTCCTACCGTGCTTTAAGGCCCACAGAAATAACTGTTGCTTTTTAATTACAACTTCATGCTGC
The DNA here is from genome assembly GCA_011057875.1 of Pterocles orientalis. Classification (NCBI taxonomy): domain Eukaryota; kingdom Metazoa; phylum Chordata; class Aves; order Pterocliformes; family Pteroclidae; genus Pterocles; species Pterocles orientalis. Next base: position 178,890 of record WKFP01014124.1, on the reverse strand, counting down.
TGCCTGCCATTTATTTGCTTTCAGAGCTCAGTTACATTTTTCTTCTTCCACAATCTGCAGCTGAGCTTGTCAACTATTATTAGACTTGAAAAGTCACTCAGCTGCCAAGGGAGCAAGTACCCTGACTTTGACAAATTTAATAGGATTAGTTCTTTCAGTAAGGACATCAGCACCGAAAGGGACTGTTCTCACCTCAGTACTAAAGTACATCTTTTATGCTATATTTGAACAAGTTATTAGTTATTATCAAGGTGATTTTGGACCTTTCAAGCCTTATGTCATTAATCCTCTTCATCTACTGAATACCTGGAAGGAGATCAGCTGTCTTACAATTATATAATTATATTCATGTGAATAATCCCAAGAAAACAAACCAGAAACTGCACCAACAAAAGCTCCGTTATAGCTCTCTCAGTACTAATTTTTGACCACGTTTCCTGCACTGAGAAACCTTATATTTTTCTCCTACAACATTTAAAAATAAATGATTTGTCTGGGCAGTCCATCAGTCAGACGGGGTTCAGTCAGTGATACTATACAGGGATCACAAAAAAAGGAAGTATAGCAACTGGCACAGATTATTTCAATACGAAAACATTTCAAAATATTCCACGTGTCCTGAAGAAAATGCACCTGTTAACAAGGATTTTCAGACAACTAAACCCCTGTCTAACGGAGACAGAGACCTCCTCAAGGGTATTAACGGGGGCTCTCGGAGGAGACTTCCACAGACGAAGAACACGGGCTGACAGCCCCAGCTGAGCTCCAACACCGGGCGGCGCAGCTGCCGGCAACGCTCGGTCCCACCACACGATCCAAGAGCTCCGCAGCGCGTTCGCACCAACCGGCCCAGCCCGGGGCACCGCCAGGGCCCCGCACGCCAGGCGGCGCCGTCGCCGCGCTTCCCGCGGCCCGCCAGCCCCGCTCCCGCCCGCCGCCGCCCTTGGGCACGCTCCGGGGCCGGGCACCAGTACCCGAGGGACGGCCGCGGGGACGATGACGGCGGCAGAGCAGGGGCGCCCGGCAGCGCGGCGGAGCCCCACCGCCCGCCTCCACGTGGCCGCGGTCCCGCCGCCGCCCACACCGCACCGCCCCGCGCCCAGACCGGCCCAGCCCCGCCCGCGTACCGGGGCCCTCCCGGCGTGCCTTTGACCGCGCACCGGCGCGGCACGTGTCTCGTCCTCCACCGGGATCAGCACCGGCGGCACCCAGCGACCCTCCGGTATCCGCTGGGGCTTCCTTGTGAAGCAGAAGCCCCTCCCGCGGCTCCGCAGCCCGTTACCTCAGTTGCTTTTGTTCCAGCTTGAGCTTCTTGGCTTGCGGCTCCTCCGCTGCCATCTCCGCGCTAGGCAGCGTGCGGCGCGCTCTGCCCGCCTCGGCCCGGCCCCGGCCCGCCCCGCCGACCGCGCCGGCACCGCCACCGGGGGGCGGGGGCGGCAGGGCGGGCGGCTGTGCCGGGCGCCTGATGGGGAGGGGAGGCCACGCCGCCCGCAGCTCCTGCCCAGCGGTGCGCCGTCGCGCTGTCCGTCCGGGGGGTTTTAGCGCCTGAAAGCAGCCCCCGTCCCCTACCTACCGCCGAGGCCGAGAGGCCGTGGTGGGCGGCTGACCGCGGGACCGGGGCAGCGGGGCTGGGGCGGGGTGGGCGCCCGTTATTCGCCGCTCAGCGCAGGCAGCGACCCGGCCGCCCGCGCCTCCGCCGGGGGGCGGCCCCGCGCGCTGCCGGGCCTCGCCGCCATCTTGGCCGCTGCCCCGGGAGCGGGACGGGCTGAGCCGGGCCGGGGCGAGCGAGCTGCACCGGGCCGGGGGAGGTACGTGGGGCCGGGGGCGAGGGAGGGGCCCGGGCCGCTGAGGGAGGCCTCACCGGGGGGCGTTGTTTTCCGTGTTCGGGGGAAGCAGCGGCCGTCAAGGCGGGGCGGGCCTCGGCGGGAGCTGTGGGACCCTTTCCGGGCGGGAGCTGCTTGTGCCCGGCCCCATAGGCAGCCGCCGGCAGTTGTGGGTTGCTAGAGGGGAACAGGGGCGACATCGCTGTCAGGGGAGGTAGCAGGAGACCGGCCCTTAAATCCGAGACTTCCTGTGTTACCTGCGTCCATTTCCGTTGTTCGGTGGCCATTTAAATGCAAAATTGTTTCCGTGTTTGATTAAAGCCTCTGTTTTTCTGGGCTCTGGCACGGGTGCCGAACAGCATGGGTGGGCCTGGCCGGGCCTGTCGGAGCCGGGGGCCCGGCGTGGAGCCGGGAAGGAGGCGGCTGGCCCCGGACTCTTCTCGGGTCAGTGCCCCAGGCCCGGGGGGGAATCTACACGGGTCACTCTGAAACGACAAGCAGCGATGAGGAGGGATTAGGCACAGGGAAGTAATTCAGTTTCTTTTTCAGGGGAGATAGCACAGGGCCTGCAGCAGAGATGATGCAGGAACGGCCATTCACGGCTCTGTGGAAAACCTGCAGCAAAGTCACGGCGGGAGGGGCAGGGGGGCTGCAGGAGGGATAGCACCCAGGTCGCCTGAATCTTAAGCAGCACTGCTGCAAACATGGTGGTTCCCGTCATGCTGTACCTGCTTAATTAGCAAGGGGCCCTGTGAGTGTAGATTTGCATAATATGTGCTGGAAATTAATCCGTTATCATCCACCACTGCACATCGCTTCTGCCCTGTTCAGTACCTGTGGCATCTTTTCTTTTGTTTCAGCGCTAATCTGCTGTGAAGTAGCAATGCGCTTACCATCTTTTCAGTGTGATGAAAGATTTGTACCCATTAGGTGTTGATCAGACTGGAGGAATAGCTTCACCATTAAATGTAGGTATTGTATAAGCAACCAGGCAAATATCTTGCTTGAATAATTAAAATTCATGTTCATAGAAGGCAGACTGCAGTAGGGGTGAGAAAAAGATATTTTGCAAGAAAAGCACGAGCAAATTAAATTACTCATGCAAGAGGTAGAATGATGGAAGCAGTGTTTTACAATACAACTGACTATGCCGAACATGGGAATGATTCAGCTGTCAGTTCCCAGCAGGCTTGAATTCTACATAGCTTCTAATTTATTAAAAAAAAAAATCTGAATGGTATTTCACTGTAAATGCCTAGGATTTAATCTGTGGTGTGTTGGGTGCTAACTCAAACCACAAGCAAACCTGTTTGTGTTTTTTTTTTAAATATGGGACAAGCAGATTCTTTCCCGTCTCTGTGTACATACCTGAAAATTCCTTGCAGGTGACAAATTAAACATTAAGACCACTCCATGCCCTCTAGTGCTTTATTTTGCTCTCCTTGACCAGAAATGAAATTTCCCGTTGTGCAAAATAGATGTGCACCAGCCAAGTCCCAGTTACTCTTTCAAACAAAGCTCTCCTTACAAGCAGTTCTGCATGAAGACTCTTAAATAGAAACCTTGTCACGAGGACTTATGAAGGAGAAATTGAAGGCCTTGAGGTAGAGAGGTCTGAACAGCAGGTGACAAGTGGCAGCTGTACTTCATGGCTGTAATAATGGGAAGAAACCAAATTAAACCTTTTCAAAATGTTAAGTTCCTTCCTCTTATTTGCCTTTGATTTTCCTCCAACTTACAGCTTCCCATATAGCTCTCAATATGTAGTTAATACACAGAAAATAAGTGAAATCTTTTTATGCTTGTTCAACATAATGCATGAGAGCTGCTTTTTAGCAGAAACTTCTCTGAAGATTCTTTAAGAGTTAGTCTTCAGGAGCCTGATTTTATTCATATAAGATGGAAGAACTAAAGGGCACCCCTCTGCTCTCTTCTCATGGAAGAGAAGGGAGGTAAAAATGGTTATATTGCCTTCTTTCTGCCATCTGTATTTAGCCTGTTTGTGGCAGAGTACACACGTTAGTAAGAGCTGTCTTTTGCAGCAGGGCTCCAGTGATACTTGTTGGCTCTCATTTAGTATTTCAGTTGTGCATGGCTTTTTGGCACTGTGCTTGTCCTTTCTGGAACCTTGAGTGCTTCTTAAAATAGAGCTTGTGAAAAAGAGCAGTATAAAGCTGGTAGGACTGTTGCTCTGGCATGTCAGACTTACTGGAGCAGTGAATTGGGAGAACATGATAGAAAACATCTTCCCAAAGAACCACTGAGAAGAGGCTTTTTATATCCTTTGACTGAATCCTGCTGCTTTGGCTGTTCAGAGTTCTCCATGGTTTGGCTGGAATATGAGCCTAATTATAATTGGTTTCTGAAGATCCCATTGACAGTAAATGCGTAACAAGATATTCACCTTACCTGTGTCCATTTGGTGCTCTCTGTCTGTTCAGTGCTGCTTTCAGAGAGTGAATTTTTTAAGTGCTCCCATAGTAGTCCTGAAGCAGCTGATTTGGATGTAAATTGTGTTAGAAATGTTCCATTTTCATGTAAAAAATGTAGTTCTAGCAATGAATTTTTAATTTATTTGGTGGGGGGGGGTTAAGAAACTCTTGCTTTTTCAGCTTTTACAGTGAAACTTTCTGTTCTTGCAGGTCCCAAAGGGAACTGCAGTTATTTAGGATCTAATATTGTTTGATTGCTCAGGATCTAATATTGTTCTGTTGGCAAGAAATGGAACTATCTTGCCAGCAATTAGATTTATATTGGGACTAAATTGAACAGAGGCGCCATGCAGATGTATTGTTGGAAAGCTCATCAGTCAGCAGATTAAATGCTGCACAAATTCTTATGCAGGCTATGATTGTTATTGGTAAAAGCATGGAGGAAGTTGGAAATTTTGTTATGGATACCAGTGAGTGATTTAAGACAACTTCAGAGTATTCTCAAAGGACTACTTCCTTTTAAAAACAAATTCAGAAACTTACTAACATTGTTCTAAATGAGAGTAAAGATAAATAAATGGGTACTGAGCATCTGGGAAGCAAAGTGTTTAGTCTTTGATAGGGATGATCTTGTTGGTAAAATATGCATCCGAGTAGTTGTACAAACACAAGCACTTCATGATGTTAAGTTAGAGTTGATTTGATTATGCTTGACTATTAGAAGGGTTGCAAAAATGTTTTTAGTTTAATGTGCAGGTACCTAAGCATCTAATAAGTAAAAAGATTAGTGACACTTCAGCAGCTGCAGCAAGATATGCTGACAATTATAGGACCCATACAAAACCTGGGAAATTACAGAACATTCATGTTTTAGTAAGATCTGAGACCTCCAGGTATATGGCTTTGAATCATAACTTCTCGTGTCAAGGTTTGTCCGGCCAGTTATACATATGTTCAGAGCTGCCATGTTTGCTGTCTTGAAAATGTCATTCAAGTATTTAATGGGACTTCTCTACATTAGGTTTGAGCCAATGAATGGTCTGGGGAGGTGGGGAGCAAAAGTTGTCTAGTTTTGCCACATTTGTGACCTATCTTGAATATAAAGGAAAAAGCTAAACTATCAACCAGCTGGATGTGACAAAAATACTAGCTTTAAAATAGAAATAGAATGGCCTATTTTAGCTTATTTATTTCTCCAGATTACTTTAAGCATTTGATTACTTTCCATTCGCTTGTCAGTAGAAGTTCATTTCCACAAATACGTAACAGAGGCTCAGACAGTCCACCCCCACTAATCCTTCCACCCTTCAGAGCAGCTACACCAAATTCAGGGAACACGGAAGCTGTGGAATACTTTACCGGTGATGGTCTCATTTTGAGGTGTTTTCAGTAATTATTACTAGCTCTAAAGGGCATTGCAGAGGTCAGTGATAAATTCCTCACTTCCTTGTTTTCAGAGCTTTGACTATAACTCAGCTCAGTGTTATGGAAAGCAGCTGGTAACAGTATTTCTGCAAGAATTACATTTTAGAGTACTTAATTGTAGCTAAGGATGAGCATCTGCAACCAGTCTTTTTCCCATGTTCACAGCCTCTCTCTTTTGCCAATGAGCTCCACTTTTGTCTTGTGAGCTTGGTGTGACTTCAGTCCAGATGTTTCTCTGCCAAGAGTCTGAAAAAACATTAACATTGCAAAATCCAGATTTAGTCAAAAGAAAAGATACAGACTTGGAAAGAGCATATTGAAGATGTCTTAAAGTGTTTCTGTTTCTTCAGTGAGGACTTCAAATTCTGGTAGGAGGGAGATTACTACAAAGAATCACATGGAGTTTTGTGTGTCAGAGCAAGGACAGAAAGTCTGTGAGAATAAGTTGCAAAACCTCTGCTGGGTTGCTTGTTTCTGCAATGCCTGTAAGATGCCTTTCAGTCGGTCAGTAGCATGGAAGGCTGTCAGCCTACTGAAAATGAGCTTGAATGGCTTGCTCTGGACTAAAGATGCAAATAATAATGTGCATTCATCTTCAGTCTGCTTCTTAGGTAGGCCTAAAAGCAGAGAGATGGGGAGGTATTGAGACAGGGGGTTTTTAATTTTAAAATTTTGAAATGCTCCTAGAAGCACACCTTCAGGATTTTACACAGAGTGGTTTTATGCTGCCATTGCAAAGTGATGTGCAGGCACACTGCTGTGCAGGTACTCCCATGATTCTTAAATTTTGGTGGTCTGCATTTGCTACTGTTTTTTTAAACTTAGGAACTTTGAGTCAAGACCTTTACCCTCAGAGTGTCACAGCTCTTAACATGCTTTGCTGTGTGACCACAAGTATTAACTTGACCTATTTGTGTGAGGAATCTTACTAGATTGATTTCTTATGTTCAGCATTTTGTAATCTTTTTTTCTTTCCAAATCTAATGTTCTGATGAGATAGAAGGAGTAGGGTACTGAGAAATTAATTGAGAGATGTCTGCACATCTGAAATGAAATCTGTCACTCAAAGAGTAGTAGAGAAATCGTCAGTGGGAGCACTGTAAGTAATTTTTGTTAAATAATAGTTTACATGAGATATTTTTGTAGTATCAGTTGTAAGATGTCCAACATGAAATCCATCTTTAATTGGCTGCTGCTAGTTGTTTGACAGCATGTGGGATAAATCAAATGACTTAGTCTTGCGTTTAATAGGCTGATGTCCCCACTACATGGTCAGCACTGGCAGAGGGAAGCGTCGGAACATAGGGCGGGGCCTGTGCCTGGGAGTCTGCCTGCTCTGTACTTAAACTGCAAGGAGAGAGCTTCGATTTTCCAGAGGAGTTCAAATTATCACCAAATTAGTGTACCGCTGAAACTTGTGAAGGAGAAAAGGAGTGTTTGAGGGGTTTGAAAAGAACTCATGCTAGAAGCAAAACCCTGTAATCCCTGTCTTCCTACCCAGAAAATAGGGTAGGCACCTAGGTGGGATTTTACTGCTCAGTTTACACAGATACTAAAAAGCTGTAATCTGCCAAGTGTGGTCCCCTGGATCACTTTGCTACTCCAATTCAGCACGAGGCCACACAAACACTTGTATGAACACTGCTGGTACCTGGGCAGCTTGGGGCGGTGGTCCAATGCCAATGTCTTTCTGGCTACCCTTGCCCTTCCTCAGTTGCATATCAAGGCACGGTCTAATATCCTGAGTGGAATTTATGGCAAAAGAAGAGGCCCTGCTAACACAGCCATTTCATGGGCCAGGAGATTGCTGCGGGCAGAGTAGAATGAAGTTGCTGTATGTAGGTAGCAATTAAGTTCGCCTGCTGCGCTGCTGTGCTTGTTAAAACTATATCCTGACAAATGGAGTAGTTTCTGATCAATAGAATGGTACAAAATGTAGCAGCAGGACAACTGCTAGGGCTTAAACTCTCTGTTACACATATCTCATATACTTTGTCAGGGTATTGTGCAAAGCTGCCTGCAGTCCAGCATACTTTCTCCACAGTTTCTGGTAATGGAGTCTTACCAGTGCTGCTTGTGCTGAAACTCTGCTATGCAGCTTTGTGTGTGTTTACTAGGAATTGGGTTTTATATTTGTTAACAGATATGCTATTGTATCCATATTGAAATGTACAGAGAACTGTCTTGAGCTTTTTATCTGATCACCTTCATATGTTTGGGCTGCCTTGGTATGGAACAATACTGACATTCAGTGGTTGCTTATACTTGCCACTGTTATGTGACTATCCAGGAGATTTTGTAGGGTTTTAATGTTCAGCACTGGCTAAATTCAGAACATGTTTAGTTAAACTGGATTAAAGCAGTTGTGTCAAGGCTCCTTTATATGAATGCTGTGCTCACAGTATTAAAATTGTCTGTTTTTTTAACAAACTAAGTTAGAGATTAATTTGGTCCAGGAGAGACACAGTAGAAACATGCAATAACACTTTGTAGCTTTGTTTCATTTCCCACTCTTAAACAAATTGGCAATTACAGTTTCCAAAAGAACTTCCTCTAACATACCGTGTTGGCTTAGTTGAATTTTTCTGTCCACACTTTGACTACTGGTCTTTTTGTGTCTACTTCCAAAGACAGTGTGCACATAGCAGGAGGTGTCTAAGACCTGGCAAGGCCCCCATGAAGATGGGAACATTGCTGTTATGCATGGGAAGGAGCTGCTGGAGTTTAGAATTTGAAAAGCTGGATCTTGGCTCCCTTCCCACATCTGCTGACTTAGGTGGAGGCAAATGGCATGCTAACTACTTTCCTTGGTAGTCCTTTTTCACCTTCTCTGGTGAGCTTTGGAAGACATACTTTTGTTTTGTTAAGATCTGCCAGGCCAGACCATTTTTCAGTGTTACAAGTGTGTTGGGAGGTCACCCTAGTACTCTGGGCCATTTGGATTCAGACACAGCAACAAGAGCTCTCTCTGGATGGAGCTAATTGCTTATTCCAGTATTTTGGAATAAGGCTTAATCATACAGTGTTTAGAGACTCTTTAATATCTCTGTGGGACTGGGCCATTTACATCTAGATGCTTCTGTGTCATCTTGACATTTGTATTCCAGAGTTAAAAAGTTTACCAAGGAGCAAATTCTATCTGCATCTTATGGCATGATCTTGGCCAAACATCCTAAGGTTAATGAAAACTGTGATTGGTTTTTCGTAGATGTGTTTGGCTTCTCTTGGACATGCAGAGTTGTTGGTGGTTGTCTCGTTTCACAGCATGGACACCCAGTAACTTGTTCGGTCTCTGCAGTCATGTTTTAATTCCTCCAAAGGCTAAGTAAACTTCCATTAAGGATATCTTCATTGCTGTTATCTGCCCATTTCCACTACCTCCTCCATGCCAGCTATAGCACGCTCTGGCAGTGCGATAACTTGCATCTGGAAACTGACCTGACCAGAAGCACCTGGACTGTTTCCTGGTATAGGTAATTGCAGAGCCACAGACCTGCTCAAATCAATACCTTAAAGGTAAAAGGAAGGAATAGCTAGTGGCAGGGGCAGCTTCTTCAACTACAGAATGAACTTACGCAGGATGTATCAGGTTAACTTCACCATGAGGAGCCAGTGCTGGGGTCACAATTTGTTTGTTTTGTTTTCTAAGCCCAAATTTAAACTTGGACCTTATTTTTGTCAGAGGACAGTTATGCTGCAGGTCAGACAGAGAATTTAATCTGTCTGATGTAAAAGCTAAAGAGATAAACTGAAGTCTGATAGCATTTGTCTCTTCTGTAGATGTAGAGAAAACAGTTAATTCACTTTATTTGAATCAAGAACTTAGTTCACTTATTATCTCTCTGAAAGTTGAGAAATAGACTGGGAATTAGTTTTTTAAAAAGGAAAATAAGCTCCTTGTCACATGAATAAAATGAAGGATGAGTGGCCGAGACATGTTATTTGTAAACCTTTAAAGATACAAGAAATACAAGAAAAAAGTTACATTTGTTATCTGCAGTTTATACTCCCCTTTTTCATGAGTGAGCTAATTTTTGAGTGTAAAACATTTCATGTAAGCATATTTCATGTGTTTTAAGCACATTTGAGGCAATTTTACTCATTAAACCAGATTTAAACTCCTGGTTTTGTGTACTTTTAATGAATTCCAACCCTTTATCCAAGTGCAGCTTGGCATAGATCATAAGAAAAGGACTAATCAGCTAGCAAATAAAGAACACTTTTCTAGTTCAATAGCTGAAAGCTGACAAGCTAAAGAGCTGTGTCTTTAAGATAGTGCAATTCTTAGTTATGTGTGTGTTACGCAAACTCCTCTGTCATAGGAAATTTTATGTGTAAGTTACTCTTACATGTTGTCAAATGTGAGTGCCAACTCATGAGAGTCAGCTTTTCTTTAAGAAATAAGTTACAAATACCAAATAGGGATGAAGTGGAAATTAAGGCTGCTAGCTTCTTGCTTACGTTGGGATATATGTTAGCGAATTAATCCACTGTGAATTATTTAGTGCTGGAACATTCCTGTAAAGAAAGAAAAGGCAGTTTAAAGAAAAGCAGCAAAGCAGATCTTTTTGTTAAATTCACAGTGTGTGTTAATAAAGAATAACTGTGGTAAGAAAGGGAATCTGTGAGAAGAAATAATGTCAATTCTCATAGCCTTTTGTTTATTTTAACTTCTTTGAATGTGTTTCCAACAGAAAATGATCCACAGCCTGTTTCTTATAAACTGTTCTGGTGATATATTCTTGGAGAAGCACTGGAAGAGCGTTGTGAGCCAATCTGTGTGTGACTATTTCTTTGAAGCTCAGGAGAAAGCAGTTGATGTTGAGAATGTGCCTCCTGTCATCTCAACACCACATCACTACCTCATCAGCATCTATCGGGATAAAATCTTCTTTGTGTCTGTCATACAGACAGAAGTGCCACCACTCTTTGTAATTGAATTTTTACACCGAGTAGCAGATACTTTCCAGGTCTGTCACCATTAAATAATTTAAAAATTGAAATAGTTCTAAGGGAATTTTTGTATAAACTTCTTTTAAAGCAAGGTAATAAACCTTCCTGTCAGTGGCTTTCCCCTTTGCAATTTTTCAGTCAAGCACTGGTTAATAGAGTACAAAGTAAAAGAAGGTGTATTTTGTGTATTCATTTAATTTATAGATACATGTGCACATGAGCTAAACCTCAAATCCCACTTTGTAAATGCTCGTTTTTCTTTACGCTTTTGTACTGTTCATGTTACGTAGACGAACAAGAAGGAGCATGCAGTCATGAAGCACTCTGTAGGAAGGAAAGAGATGCGAAGTGTGAGTCAGTTTTTGACCTATTTCACAGATCCTATAAATAAAGGAACCTCTGTGAAGATTGGGCATTGCCAAAAGATAGTATCCTTCTTTTACAAGAGTTTTCTAACAGAATGTTCACAAATGGGAGAACCTTTGGGACATATATACTAGTAAACTAGATTACATTAATTTCACTCTTCGTGCTGTCTTTATTTCTAATTAGATGATAAGTGTAAACTTAACATATGATACAGTCAGACTGTAGAAGTAGCTAGTCAGTTTAGGTGCTAAAATTCCTGTATATATTTAAGTGTTTCTGTAAGCAAAAGAAAACAAAGAAACTTTTACAAAGCATTTTTAACAGGAATAAAAATCCTCTCCTTCGTAATCTCTGATTTGTTTAGGATTACTTCGGCGAATGTTCTGAGACTGCAATTAAGGACAATGTAGTTATTGTGTACGAACTTCTAGAAGAAATGTTAGACAATGGCTTTCCACTGGCAACAGAATCTAACATATTGAAGGAGCTGATTAAGCCTCCCACAATTTTGCGTTCCGTTGTCAACTCCATCACAGGTATGAAAATAAATTTCAGTGGTGACTGGCTGCTTAAAAAAAAAGGCCCATCATGCTTTGTAGCTAAAAAATAATATCATATTGGTGTGAATCTGTAAACTCCGGTCACTGTCTTGCTGCTTGCCACAATTAAGAGTTGAATAAAAGCAACTTCCTCCTCGTGCAGTTTGTGCCTGGCCCCTTTGATATCCCCAGTGGCACTGTCTGCTCTAGCCACAGCTGCTGAAGTCCCTCAGGAATAGGAGTTCCCAGCACAGACTGGGGACAGGTGCTCTGGGATTGGTACTTGAATAACTAAGAGGCATTGGAGAAGGTTATGCATTTTTTAAGAAATCATGATGTAAAGGTATAATAACAGATATCTAATGAATGCTGGCTGGGAACAGATAACATGAAGGAAAGTAAATGGTCTGTCCTCCAGCTCCTCCCTGCCTCCACCGCTATCAGCATCCATCAAGTTTGGAACTGGTTTTAGGCTGTTATAAATGGGTGTGTCACACAGTGACAGAGCCAAATGTCTGTCAGCTGGGCTGCTGGAATCTGCTTGTCTGGCAAGCTGTTCAAGGGAGGTATACCATGGGGTGTCACATGGGGTCAGAGATCTGTGAGATGTTTGTCTGTACGTTGTTTTAGAGAAGGGTAATAGGTGGGCTGCAGGGCCACACAGAGGCAGTGCTCAGAGAAGCTGGTCTTTGGGGTAGCACATCTTTGAGTATAAAGCTCATCAGTTTTGATTTCCGGGGTTTCAGTTTTGGTTGGGTTTTTTTTTTTAGGTGGTTTTGAACAGTAGTAGTTATGAAAAATATCTTAATAGCCTTAATAGACTATATGCACCACTGTAGGGGGAATTAAGACTCCTGAAGCCAAGAGTTGCAGCATCAAATCCTCTTGTTTTATCTAAAGCCTTGTTAGAATTCCCTAGGAGCTGAAGTGCCTGTCCAGGGCGGCCTGCATCTTGTCACTATCAACAGCTCAGCCCTGAGCAGGTCGGAAACAGCAGCCTGAAAGTCCTGCTGACCTGGCTTGGCATCCCAGCTTGCGTCACCTGTGCAGCACTGCTGCAACCAGCAAGGCTGCTGAGGGACACTGACACAGCATCTACTCTCCTTCAGAGATGCAGTGAGAGTGAGAAAATTGGTGCAACTCCTCCCCCTTGTGTTATAGCACCAGGGCAGGCTTTAGGAAGTTTTTGTGTTAGTTATTTTACTGTCTCAAAAGAATGAAGACTTCTGTTTTCTGCTTACTAGGAGAGGGCTTACCCTAGCAGGTAAGGTGTAGAAATGGTAACCAGTAGCTAACAGCCTCTCAAGTGAAGCTGTCTCACACGGCCGGACACACTAACACATTTGTTGTGCTAAAGAGCACAAGCAAGCATGAGCTGTGGCCCTGTCCTTCTAGCAGAGGGAGTTGTTTACACTATACTGAACTTCCAAGATCAGTCACCTAAGCATCAGAAATTATAATATTTCCCCCCCCCTCCTTTTTGAAAGAATTGTCAGTTTGCTTTGTAACTAGGTATCTCAGGAAGCCCTTTTCTCACACCAGGTGGTATTAAGAGCCAGGAGCCGATGGTGAACAGTAAGGCAGGCAGAGGCTGTGGCATCACTGTTAAGGAGCCCAGAAGTTGAGCCAACAGGTCAGGATCAGATGATAACAGGGTCACCTACAGCTTAGTGATTTCCAGGCAGATCCATCATGATAAGACAGGTCAATCCAAAAAGTCATCTGGGCCAGGGTATGGATTGATTTGGCCCATAGTCATGTGTAGATGTGGTTGTCACATTGCTGCAGGGTAGCTCAGATGGGTACCAAGGGTGAGAACCTCAGCCTAACAACAGCTCCCAAGCAAAGGATGTGGGAGCCCTTCCTAAGGCTTCTTCCAGGTCTTTCCTCAACACAACTCTTATCAGTAAATCAGCCCTAAAATCAGCCAGCTGAAACTGTTAGGAGAAGGGGGGGAGCATGCTCTGGGCCCTCACAAGGAACTGTAATGTCTTGAATTTTAGTGATGAAATCCTAAATGATCTAGCTCCACATTTACTCCCACTCAGACCTCCTGGTGACTTGAGCCTTGTCCGTAGTCTGAAAACAATAAATCTGAACACATCCTTCAAGTGCATTTTTGTCACCTAATGAATGAAATTTTAGCAGTTCTTGAGGACAAATCTTGCTTTGATTCTTAATTTTGTCAGTTGAAACATTCCTCTTGTAATTAATTACTGATTTGGAGTTCCTTTTGATTTTTAAGGCAGTAGTAATGTGGGTGACACACTTCCTACCGGACAGTTGTCCAACATTCCTTGGCGCAGAGCAGGGGTAAAATACACAAACAATGAAGCCTATTTTGATGTTGTTGAAGAAATTGATGCAATTATAGACAAATCAGGTAAGATGCCTTGCCAACTCATTTTTGTTTGTTGAATGTATTTATGTGTAGCCACTGATGTTTAGAGAGAGTATGGTCCAACCACATTTTTGCAGGTATTTTTAATGTATGTAAATCTGTATCTTAAATGGAAATACACAACTTAAAATTACATGCCCAAATGTATTTCTTCATCTTAAAACAGCGGTATACTCTAGGCTGCTTCAAGAATATCCACAATAAATATTCTGTACTTGCATGTTCTCTTTATATACTGATTATCTCTTAAGAGATATAAATGGGAAAAAATACTTGAAGTTTTAAATGTGATGAGAAAATTATCTTAATTGTTCCTGACAACAATTTTCTGTAGTCCTTGTAAGCCCTCAAATGAGCAAGACAAAAAGCTTTCATTCACTTTCTTCTGATAGCAAGACAGAACTTGGTGCAAAATAGCCGGACAATATTGTTTTCCTTATATATAAGCTGGAGCCAGATATTACAAAGCACAGTAATACTCCCTTCTTTTCTGTAAATGAAAAATTATATTTTCAAATACAAAAATCTTTAATCAGAGATTTAACCCTGAGGATGAATCTGATAACTGTTTTGTAAGTGTTGCCAGTGCCAAGAAGCTGAAAAAAATGATTCAAAAAGAAAACTGCTATGCTGTGGACAGGAGCCTGCTGTTTTGCTCATTTTGGGGCCATCACTTACTAAAGCTGAAGACTGCATGACACCCTTTATGGTGGTATGAGGCAGGGTGCAAATCTCTGATTTCATTCTGTGCTGCTTTTGTAGCAGTAGTCAGTGTTGGTTTGATTCCATACAAAAATTTGACAAACACTTTGGCCACCATTCACCTGGACAGTCATAAATAGCTATCATACAGCTCTTATTCTCGCCATCTTGAGACTGAAAGGTGGCAGTCACAGTCAGAACACCCTGACGGCTGTGTTACTCTCCGAGCTTAACAGGATGCCCAAGAGTTGTCTGAGTGCTTAGTCTGAGGAGTTGTAATCAAGACCATGTTTGTACTTCTGTATTATTTCAAGCCTAATCAGTTTCCACTGAGTGTTTAAATTTCCTGCTGAGAATCCACTGCAGTAGTCATAGCTACTTTTTTCTGCTCTGATCCCTTGGGGACTAGCCATGCAAGAATCTTTCTTCCTAACCTTCACTACAGTTAAGAAGCAGATGACATCCCTATTCTAGGGGAACAATCTTGTCTTGTTTTGTAAGGATATGGGTAATTGTTTTCTGAAATAGGATCCCTTCTTTTCAGGAAAAGTATTAACCTACAGTTTCTCCCCCCCCTTGACAAGATCACCAGTAGATTCTATGTATATTCTAAAATAATCTTTGTTTGTAGGGCTAATTAGTCCAGAGTCCTGCTCATGCCCTTCTGTCCTTTTAGGGATTTAGGGAAATGAGACTTTCCTGGGTAAGATGCTTGGTATTCTTGCTTTGGGTTTTTGGGGTTTTTTTGATATAGATTTATTGAACATAAAGATGAATATGTAATCGTACTCTTAAATAAGCCATGCTTATGAAAGCCAGGGTTATCTGGAGCTTTATAGCATGAATGTACTGAGTTTTGATTTTGACTGTTTTGATGTGCTTCAACTTCCTGCATGACTGCACAAATTGGTAGTTTTCTAGAGACAGCGGACAGGGATGAAAGAAAAGATTCAGAGCTTGCATATTCTGTAGTCCTTATTTGCTCATTGCTGGCAACCAATTCAAGCACATCCAGTACGAGTCCTGTGTAACAGCTGGCACAAGTATAAATAGCTGATTCGGGACAAGCTGTTTTCTCTGGCTTATGTATTTCAGCAAGCTGCCCAGGCCACAGGTAACTGGACTGACCTTTCCTATCTGTGCTTGGTGTGTCCTTGAGTGTTGTGCAAATGTCATCTGTGCCCTCTAGCTGCACTTCACGACATTTGTTACACCCTTGATAATAATATAAAGTGTCGTCTGTTTTTTTTTCCCCCCCTCTGCAGGTTCCACAGTCTTTGCAGAAATCCAAGGTGTTATCGATTCGTGTATTAAGCTCTCAGGAATGCCAGATCTTTCTCTTTCTTTTATGGTAAATTTAGCATATATTTGAGAATTTTAAGTGTGCAGGATTTATTTTCCGTAATAATCAAAGTTAAACAATTTTAATAGTGCAATCACTGCTTCATCTGTTACACACAAGTTTTGCATTATGTTGTAGAAGTTGCTACATTGCTCAGTAGTTGGAATGGCTTTTGTCTGTACATAAAAATACATTCATAGGAACTGCTGTGCCAGGTCAAACTGGAAATCCATGTAGCTCAGTAGTATGTCTTAGATAACAGCTAGGAGTCTAAGAAATCAGAATTGTGTAGAGTTCAGTTGCTACTTCAAACTGCTGATACTTGATGAGATTTCACTTACCACTTTGCCACTCTTTACAGAACCCACGGCTGCTGGATGATGTCAGCTTCCATCCATGTATTCGGTTCAAACGCTGGGAATCTGAGCGAGTCCTTTCCTTTATTCCTCCTGATGGGAATTTCAGATTGATCTCCTACCGTGTCAGTTCACAGAAGTATGTTTCCATTTAGATATGCCAGTTCTTTGGATATACTATCTACCCCTTTCTGAGTAATTGCAGGTTTCTCCTTGTTAATGGGGGAAAATTTGCATTGTTGCTAAAAAACACGTTCTCAGGTTTTGTCTCATCTGTTGCTCTGTCCCCACTAAAACAAGAAAACAGTCTTTCAGTGGGCTGCTGATATGCAGCAATCATTTTTCAGTGGGATAAACCACACATGACAGAAATACAGGGCTATTCATTCCTGTAAACATAGTTGCTGCTAGGTGCTTTGTGACTAAGTCTCTGCAAACATAGAGGACTCTGAGCTTCATAAAAAGAATAAAGGAAAAAAGACTAAACTGCAGATATTTGCAAATTAAGGCTGATTTGAGTAGTGGCTATTCTGAGAATTGGCTCCGTGGAATTACTTTAGAAAAATGAAGAGATGGACAGAAAGACTTTAGGACAAGTGATTTAGAACAAAATCTTTTTTTCCTGTGATTTCTCTGCTAATAACTTCAGCAATGATGTTGAAGAGCTGAGTATCACCTTTCACTTTTGAAACAGAGAGGTTCTAACTTGAATACCTGCCAGAAACACAAGAACTATTTGTGAGAAAGAGTTTTACTTCCTCAAGGAGAGAAGTAACCAGGATGCACTCAGCTGCTGTCTTCTCTTTTCAGCTTGGTGGCAATTCCTGTATATGTGAAACACATGATCAGTTTTAAGGAAAATAGTTCTGCAGGAAGATTTGATGTTACCATTGGACCAAAACAGAATATGGGGAAAACAGTAGAAGGAGTTGTGATGACAGTTCACATGCCAAAGGCCGTACTTAATATGAACCTCACTGCTACACAGGGCAGTTATATGTTTGACCCAGTTACTAAAGTAAGTTTTAAGTTTTTATTTATTTAAATATCTAAGATTATATTAGATTATATTAGAACAAGTGAAAACTTTTCCTTTAGTGCACGTTTATGAATTAAAATATTCTTTTTTAAATTCACTTTTTCAAGTTTAGATACACACCAGTTGTAATTTCTGGTTTTATCAGACTCCTTTCCCTTCCCTTGCCCCCTTTTCCCCTGCTCCTTTACCCCCCTAATATTTTTCTTCAGTGGATGCAACAGTATTTTGCTGGTGGCTTCATCTATGGTATATTTTGCAATCCATGTTCTTTAAAACAGTTATCTGGAGAAAATGCGGTAGACTGGAAAATAGGTAGCCAGAAAAACAGGGAGCAGGAGATAAGAAAAAGAAACCTCTTCCAAAAGATCTGCCTGAAGATATGTAGGGAAAAAAAAAAAAGGGTTTGAAAAACTGTATCTTTAGAGTCCTGCTTTCTTGCCTCTGAGTTGGGGTTTGAGACCTGAATTTCCTAAAGCTCCTGAAGTTTTTTAGTACCCAGGAACCATTCTGCTGAAATGCAGTCTGAGCCAAACCATTCTGCTGGCTCTAACCCTGCTCTGAGCTTTCTGCAGCCCTTGGATAATATCGCAGTCACCGATTGATTTGAGTTGTAAGTGAAAGCTCTCCAAGTTAACGGATCTTCCAAAAACAAACACACCAACACAACCACTTGAAGTGTCCTTTCCTCTCTGCAGAAGTTACACTTACTTCAGGAGTTGGGATAACTAGATGGATTGTAACGGCAGAAGTTTGTAGTAGGGAGAACTGAAGTTTTTCTACATTTATTAACAATTTTTAGTTTATGATAAGAACAACAACAACAAAAACTTTTGTGGGTGACTAAAGGGACAACTTGCTTCCATGTATCTTCTTTAAAGTGTAAGAATCAATGGGAAACAAGTGACCCTTAGTAAAGTTATTCAAGCCTAAACGTCTCTGTTTGCCAAGTGCCTTGCTCCTGTCCTCATTTTCGTGTTTAAGTGCCTACGGCCTTTGTGCTGGTTACTCTCCTTGCTTCATGGATCTGTCTGACCCAATCTGCCAACAGGAACAATCA
Source organism: Pterocles orientalis (assembly GCA_011057875.1). Classification (NCBI taxonomy): domain Eukaryota; kingdom Metazoa; phylum Chordata; class Aves; order Pterocliformes; family Pteroclidae; genus Pterocles; species Pterocles orientalis. The sequence continues at coordinate 160,452 of WKFP01014124.1, read as the reverse complement.
CCAATACCAAGATGTATTAAGTGCACAGACCAACTAAGGAATGCTGACAGGGCAAAAGAAATGCTGTGAAAGAAAAGACACCATACCTGCAGGAGCCCTAATCATGCCATCTGCCAGCCCGTGGGATAATTCTCAGGACTGCTAGGCTACTTTCTGTACCCAGCCTGCGAACTAAAAGCTTGATATGAACTTAACCGTGTAGGTTGTTTCCTAGAAAGCTACTGCTACTATTTTCTCTTTCCTGACAAGGTGTTAACATGGGATGTTGGAAAAATAACCCCTCAAAAGCTACCAAACCTGAAGGGCATAGTGAACCTGCAGTCTGGAGCCCCCAAGCCAGAGGAGAATCCAAGTTTAAACATCCAGTTTAAGATACAACAGCTTGCAATTTCTGGTGAGTGGGTGGGTATTACATGAGATCGGTACTACCAAAATGAGTAGCAGTAGGAAATGAAGTGGGAAACTGTTTATTTTTGAATTGGAGATGCTGATCTGAAGTCAGCTTGGTCCTAAAAGATAAGTCTGGTTGACCTAAACCTGACAGTTACCCTTGCTGGAAGGCTCTCGTGCTGGGAATTGTGAATTCCCAATTGTTTTACTCAAGAAAGACTGTGAAAAGCATACAGAAGAATGGATTTATCTTTGTTGAGTTGTGCGTTAAACATGCAAATTTATCCTTTCATTAAAGAGTGATGGATGATGATTTAGTATGCTGCTTTTGCCTTGCTTTAACCTTGTACCACTAAAGCTCTTTCTATTAGTCAGAAAACTCCATTAATTTTAAAGAATGCCCTTCTTACTCTTTCCTTCTGGAGCTGGTTAGTTTTTCATCTTGAAAACAACGTGCAAGTAAAATCAAAATTAAGTCTATAGGGTAAGCGCAAAAGTAAATTTAAAGCAAACCAGTCTGCAAATACTTAAATCATGCAAGTTGTCCATGTGTAAAATGCTTCTGCAAGCAAGCTTTGCAGGATTAAGACCCTAACAGGGCAAAGACTTATATTTGGAAAGAAGGAAGATGACCGAACGCAGTAGATGAACATTGGTGGTAGAACATGTGGTATGTTTCTAGGTGGGTACCAGGCTATGGTCCTTTTGCTTCCTAGACTACTTTGAGTAAATGACAGGTAGTCTTTGTGTAAGTAATCCTGCACTTCTCTTAAACTTGTAACCCACTAGTTTAAATCTAGCAAAATATAGTGAATCCAATGGCTGGATGCCAGAAATAATGGACCTGTGAGAAAGCAGGCAACAACCTGAAACTGTTAGGTAATTAATAGCTAACTGGCATTCCTCAATTAATAGCAGAGGGATTGCTGGTCCTTGCAATTATGACTTAAAGTGAAAAGAATTCTGAAACTTGTCCTTTGCTTCATCTGCACAATTGGAAACAAGAGCACAGCATACAGGAACTGTGGAAGATAGACTCATTTGTTCAGTAGTTCATCCCCTGGAAGGATGATGTTGGCTTATTGAGTGGAACAGAAAAAAGTTGTTGCCCTGCCAGGGCAGCTATGAGTAGGTGACAAGAATGGCCCCTTTCGCTGTTTCAAACTGGATTAACTTGTAAAAGGAAAGAAAAGTCAGCTTCCTAGCAGATCCTAACACGCTTAAAGAAAGCAGGACCTTTAAACAGACAGGTATGATTTCTAGCATTTTAACTTAGTACTTGTTTTTGTCTTTTTCAGGACTGAAAGTGAATCGATTAGACATGTATGGAGAAAAATACAAGCCTTTTAAAGGTGTCAAATATATTACAAAAGCAGGAAAATTCCAAGTCAGGACATGAGAAAATGCTCTACTTCCAAGAGGAAATTCCCCTTAAAAAAACTTGATGGCTTAGTGACTTATGTTGCTATTAATTAGGTGCCGATTAATTAATAGACACTGATTAGTTTGGGATCAAAGCATTTGTGCACAGCATCTCTTAAACTGAAAGCATAGCTTAGGTTTTCTTAATATGGCTTTAAAATAAGGTACTTTTTTTGTAATACACCTTCACTCTTTTTTTACTGAATTGTTGTGCTGGTGATTAGTTTGATAGAGTTGATCCACAAAATGTCGCAAACACTACACTGCCACTCAGATACCAAAGCCCAGAGGCCAAGCACATTATGAAGGCTAAACAGGCCCCTGGAAAAGTCTTGTGGTGGCACATTTTGCTGCTGCAAAGAAAGTTCAGCTATTCTCATAGCCAGCTGCAAGCTGGCCTTCTACAAAGCATCACGTAATCCCTTCAGAAACAGCAGCAGTGAGAGGGGCAGGGGTTCCACAAAGGCCTGCGACATAGCAAGTGTCACTCCTGAGAAAGAGCTGCTGATGAAGAAAAAAAAGTAATTTCCTTGTTGTTTACAAGAAATCGCCTTTCTTAAGAAGCATTTGCCTTAATCAGTTTTCATTTGTGCCATCTGCAGCTGAGCTGATAAAAATAACATTCTGCATTAAATCTGGGAGGTGATTGTTTCTTCAGTAATCCACTTTCTTTCCATTCAGTCTCATCATTGCCTTTTTTTTAAGAATACAGATGCAGAGAGTAAGGTTATCTTTTATGTGAAGCCTTTGCTTTGATTTAGATGTTCCACTTGTTCAAAGTGGATGCCACCAGATTTGTGCCATGTGTACATTGAAGCGTAGCTTTTTAGATACACTTGACATCTCTATTGTGCTATTTAATGATTGTGTGCTTTAATGTTATGAAATAAAGGGAACTCTACTGCAACTAGATCTTTTGTGAAATGTTCGCACTATTTAAACTGTTCATGATGCTCTTGGGCAGAAGACATCCGATATACAATTAAACCATGACAATTTGCTACATCTTTACTGAACTTGATCACTGTGCAGCTATTTAAAGTTTAGAAAGGGCATTTAGGAGGATGGCTGGTAAGCTCCCTTTCATTTATTTTTTTTTTTAAGTGGAGGACAATCTTTAGATTATGACATTTCCAAGATGCAACAGTGATGGTGCAAAGCTGACTAAACTTTTCCTTGTACAGCAATGTAAACTTGTTATCTCTGTAAACCAATACATGCTCCACAGCACCCATCATGTTTCAAACCATACATTTGGTCAGTAAATAGTAGGCTGAGAAACCCAAGTTCAGCATTAAGGAAGGATGGGATACTGAAGAATCTCTGTTTCCCTGTTTAGCTCACAAATTGATGAAAAGGTGCCAACTTTGCTTCAGATGAAGAACAGGAACAAAAGTCATTCAGTAGTCAAAATTTCAAATACTGGGACAAAAAAAAATGATCCAGTCTGAAAAAAGTAGGGGGCAGCCCTCCGAACAGTGGCAGCAAGCCAGTAAGAAAAGGAATGAGCATATACTCTTGTTGGTAACTCGGTAACATCACTATGGTAAACTTGGCCACAGAGAACCATTCTGAATTTCTGACATTACAGTAGATTGGTGTAGATAAAACAGTACTTTTAAGAACCAGCACCCGTAAAAAAGCCTTGCATTTGTGTAGACACAACACCGGGTATTAAACACTACCAACCCTCTAGTTGACCTTTTTCAACTGTAGAAACATCCATCAATTCATTAAGAGTTCTGCTCTGTGTTTGAGCAAATGGCATACTTCAGTTCCGGTAATTTTACTGGAAGTCTTGCCTTCAGATATAACTCATAACACTCCAAGCTTAAGTCTGAGTAACTAGAGCTGCTCTCTGCATTAGCAGCCTGGAAATGTTGCAAGATCTCCTTTGAGAACTGACACCGTTACTGATACAGAACATAGCGTAACAACACAACTCGCTAGCCCTAACACCAGCACTTCCCTTCCATGTTAACACAAGCAGCCTTGCTCGCCTCTGTAACTCCAGCACCAGGGAGGCATGCACAAGGCTGCAGTCTCTGGAAAAGCTGTGATCCACACTTCACAGCAACACCACCAGAAGTCACTGTCAACAAGAACTGTACTCATCTAGTAGGAAACCACCCTGAGCTTGAAGATGGTTTTAATCAGAAAAATTGTGTTTGTTGTGTGAGGCTTATACCTTTTGCTGGCTCCCGCCATTTCTACAAACACAGGAAACAACTGCAGAATCAGCAGAAGAGGGGACTGTTTTCATGTTCTCACTGTTTTTTAAAAATAAATAAATAAATTGCACCAGCACCAGTATGAATCATACAGCTCAAGAAATCAGAGGATGTTCCTGAGGCATGAGTACTGCCAACTTTTGATCTGCCCTTCTCTAGGAGTCCAGTTCTGGGAGTGCTGACAAAGATGATTGTCTCTCAGATTCTCATCCTCTCTCAGATGTGGAGAGATCTGTGTAAACAGTATGAAATCTGGATTTTACCTATTATTACTAAATCCCAGATGCCTTCCAGCACCATGGAACTATGTTCAGTTCTACAGCACCCATAAATGTTGATTTCACAAAGTCAGAACATCATGTGTGCTGGTAAAAAAATTTTTAGCAAGAAAAAGTGTTTGTAAGAGGTTCTTGCTGTGAGGGAATAAAAGAAACAGGACAGTAATTACATGCTTATCACCCTTGCATTGAATTTGTGAAGTAAAATTCAGGTCAATGAGGTGTTGGGCTTTGAGCAACCTGGTCTAGTGGAGGGTGTCCCTGCCCATGGCAGGTGGGTTGGAACTTGATGATCTTTAAGGTCCTTTCCAACCCTAACCATTCTATGATTCTATGATTCCCTTATTGACAGGATCAGGCAAATCCCATTTCAAGTTTTCAGAACCTTGTTCAATGCTACTACAATGGATGACCATCAGACCTCTGAAAAAACTCCCACTTTGTCCCACTGGAACACAGCTTCCAATAAGTTGATTACTAGTTTTACAGGCACAAGAGACAGAAACAACTTGTTTTAACCTACTCCTGTTTGAGGAACTTCACACTTTTTATGTTCAGAACATGTCGAAACAACTGTTCTTTTGCTTTAGCACTTCTGCTCCTTTAGCTTTTTGCTCTTGTTTTGGTGTTACCCACTGCTCGGTTTTCATTAATACTCACAAGCTGACATTTGTACAAATGCATTTTTATTGTTTTAACAGAACCAAAGAAAGGTTGAAAACATTAGACTATACAATACATTTTGGTTTATAAACAAAGTTTTATAGTGGTAAAACATTTCTAAGTGACATTCATGGTCTTTTTCAAATTTTTGCTGCATTTCAGGTCTGAAGACCAATAGTGTTCAAAAAAGCAGTAACTGCATAAGGTAGACAAGTATCTTAGCTTCTACAAAACAGTTCAAGAACTTACAGCAAACATTCTGGAAGAATATCAAAGGCAACCATGATTCATAATTTTCCTGCAAACATTCCTCAATAAACAAAAAGTGATCTTTGGCATGAACAATTATGTATTAAAGGCATTAGTAATATTGCATTAATATCAGTCAACCAACTAAACAGTGATGCTAAAAAAAAAATCTCACAGAGAAGCCTGAATTGGGGGGGTGGGGGGCAGGAAATGTGAGGAGCATTGAAGAGTAATACAGGAAGACTATTTAGAAAATCACTTAAAAATAACCCCTACCTATTCAGTGTTATTTACTATTAAATAGATATTACTACATTACAATTATGTTAAAGATCTGGTATAAACCAACCAAATGCAAGACATTAGTATTAAGGCTCTGGCACCCCTTCCTCCTCCTCCCTGTAGCAGGTAATTGCAGGAAGAGAATACTAAGGAAAGATCTCAAGTACCATGTATTTTATAATACCCAGACACAAGGAGTGAATTAAAGACAAACACATGGTTTCTCTTGCTAAGGTCGGCTTGAGGCAGATGTATTATAATCGGTTTAACTTCCCTTTTCAGATAACGGTGCAATGAGGGGGGGAAGGGGAAAAAGTCCAACTGCAGAGTAATTGTGGCAGACGGGTAAAGGACAGCTGACTATATTGTGTCTCTTCGAGCTGTTAAGACTGAGCAGTTTTTCCACAAGGACACTTCTATTAAAGGTGGCTTGATCATGCAACAATTTTTAGCAAATTAAGAGGGCACCATGAAGTCAGTGCTGATCTGGGCAGAAGTCTGCAAGTGTTCCTTGAAAACAAACAGAGACTGATTCTAAAACAATAATTCTCCTTTCTGTCAAATGCCAAAAGAGACTATGGAGCAATTAAATATGTGTGTGTGTACATACATAGATATATATATGTATACACACACGAAGGCATGTTCAATTATGGAAGGATAAAAGCATCCCAAGTCTATTTTAGTAATAGAGTGAGAGGATTTTATGGGGTTTTATAGTTGTGGTTTTGCCTTTTTTTTTAAAGATACAGTAGCACTTTGTTCAATTCATTACTACTAGAACTTGAAAAAAGATTTTGAGCCTCAAAACTCCAAATGTCAAAAAGAGTTACAAAATCCTACTGTGTTTAGCATTAGGAACCACAGTTTGCTGGTAGCCATCAGACTACCTAAAAAGGGTTTCATGTCCCTGCAGTGCTTGGGTTTCAAAAAGCTTATGCATTGTTTGAAACAAGGGCAGTAAAGCAAAAGGTACTTTTAAATTTAATATCTGTATCTTTTAATTTCCATCTTGAAGGGTGGGAATAACATTAGATAGAGGGAAGAGGAAAAAAGAATAATTGCATGTGCTCATTTAGTTTTCAAAAGGGAAGAGCCAGCATGTGGCATTTTCTAGTCCTAGACATGCAGCTAGCTTAAGGGAACCAGGATTTTTCAGCTCAATACATTACTGAATTGAGCAAGAAGGAAAGAGTTCCATGATTTAAGGTCTCCAGCCATAAGACTCAAGCTGTCAACACTGTGCCACTAACATCCACTGTAAAGCATTTCAGTACAGCATAAGAGTTCTGGAATGCCAACCTACAGGGTGACAAAGACAGCTCCAGTTTTACTGTTACCAGGCAAAAATCAAAAGTAAAAAGTTATAATTTTGGACATGGAATTTTGATTCTGAGTTTACAACTGTTCTGCTGCCCCCTCCCCTAATTAAAAACTCCACACCTTCCATCATTCTGCATGGTTTAAGAACAGCCAGCTAAAATCCTGTTGAAAAGTTGAATGCTTCTGTATCAACGATTGTCCCTAAAAAACTGCCAAGTAACCCATAGTGTCCTAGACTCTCAACACAAGCTTAAAGTGAGATCCACGTTTTATATCATCACACGGAAACTACTGGAATATACAGTGCATAAATGAAGTGTGCTTCTGGAATTATAGAATTCATGAAGAGAATCTTAAAAAAAGTATAAGAACAGTCTGCTCTTGGAAGCAATTTTGAGGTGTTTGATATGAAATGTATCCCCAAACAGTTGTAATGCATTCTCTTATAATTCATACCCTTAGAATGGGGCATTAGCATAAGCAAATCTTAAACTCATGTATACAGCACCTTTCGCTGTTAATATATCTCTTCTGTTTCCAAAAAAAGGCATTTCATGTTATAGAAAACAATACTTATGTGGCAAGTGTTTACTGATACCATGGGGTCTTTCTGACCCAGCGAAGAGTGAATCCAGCATCTGTTCTTATCTTAATGGATGCTGCTTCAGCTTCTCTCACAGTTTCCTTCACAGACTGCATGAGATTCTGGGCATTATGAACCAACATCTCAGTTGCCTGTCAAGAAAATGAAATATTTCCAAAGTATTACTACACATCATTACTACATGTAATACGTAATTACTACATGTTCAGGACAGTAGCACGGAAATCTATTATGCATGAGGATTCCCAGTGCAAGCGTTAAGGCAGTCGACTGCCGACAGCCATGAAAAAGAAAATGAAACAACTAGTCCCTGGAACTAGCAAGTGTTATCCTGACTCACAACAGGACCTTCCTATTTCTCACTGTATATTTGTGCAAAATCTGAATAAAAGCTTAGCGTCTCAAAGTAGAATAATCTCTCTCAGAAGCCAAAACTGCAGGATTTCAACTGAAAACATGCATTTGGAAGCTAACAACTGCAAGACCAAGTACTAACCATGTTGTTGAAGAATAAATATTTTCACTACGATCCACCAGAGGGTGCTACTACTCCTCTAATGTCAAACCTGCTGTCTTTGTACACATAAATTCTTTCGTTCACTTGCTTTCTACTGTTAAATCAAGGGGATCAAGTTGTTCATACAAAAATTTGAACCAGAGTAGCTTTTTGGCTTGGGAAGGATTGATGTTCTTTTATTAACATGTAGCTTTTGAGGCAGAAACCAAGGTGCTATACTAAAATTATCTTCACTGAACAGCTCAGATAAGCTTCCAAACATGGAGTTCCCAGAATACATCTGATACTACATGTTGTATATTTTTCCCCATAGTACTGATCAACAATTCCACACTACCATCAATTTTTACACATCTCACCTGTTCCGATTCTTCATCGCTGATGTTAGTTCTGCCCAGCATGGTAGCTTTGACAGTGGAAAGAATTTTGAGTTGTGTACTGATGGTTGGGATACGCTCACAGACCTAAGGAATGGGGATAAAAACACTCCACATTGTAAACTGACCCAACACATTATCTATTATTTTTTTCAGAAAAAATATTTGATTTTGTTTTACTATTAGATAAGGAATAAGCGTAGAAAGGATTGTATAACCTTGAATCTTATTTTACTTGCTTTAGGAATTTTTGGGATTGAGCCAACATTTTTCCTTTCCTCCAGACCTCAAGGGTCTGCTTGGTCAGGAATGGTCTGATGTATATTTGTCTGAGACTGAAAACTAAGAAGTGTTATATTTCTGCTACTATCCTTTGATACAAAGGAACAAGTAGATGAAATACAAAGTAATGCAGGCTTAGGACAGACCAGTGTTTGTAGAACAGTATTTTTCAAAAGCTCTTTGGACACTAGCATCTTTCACTCACCTGTAAACAAATCCTGACTCTACAGAATATATATGTGACGATAGGATCTAAAAACAGACAGAACTTGACAAAACTTTACACTCCAATACACATTTACTGCTACAACTCCTGTGCTCACTCACACTAAGACAGGAACAGAAAAAAATTTGAAGCATTTACAAGTTAAGTCATTACCTGCAAGAGGTTTGTTCTAATGCGCTTGTCAGTGCACTGCTTTGCTACCTCTTTGGCCAATCGAGTGACTTCATCTGATGCCTTAGCAATATCCTTTGCACACTGAATAAGGGCACGCTTGTTTCCGCTACCTCCTCTCACCAGACGTGACATCTCTGCCATTAGCAATGCCATTCGTTTAGCAGCAGCAATGATGTCATTACCCTGAAGAGAACAACCTGAGTTAGTGTTCATGCCAGGACAGCAGCGTCACAGAAGTCATGACTGAACAGCAGTCTGCATTTTGGTAGCAACCCTTTCAAGAAGTTAAGGATGAAAGAACCATTTGTGAACACAGAAGAGGTTTCTTCAAGGAACAGGGAAGGTCTGTACTAATTATATGTTTGACATTTTTCTTCCTAACACTCAGGAAAAAAGTTTGCTTCAACACTGGAAAGGAAGTGGTAAAGAAAAGTGTTAGTCTGTCCATGAAACGAGAGTTACTGCTCTGCTGGATAGGTTTTAAGATAAAGCATGTTATTAGCATTTGAAATTCCAGAATTTTTTTTAAAAAAAGTTTTCTTAAAAATTAAAAAAGCGTGCTAAATAGCTTGTTAAACCAAATAGCACTAATCGAGTTAAATAGTGTAGTCGTAACAGTTGAGCATAAAATTTTCAGTGGCATCTGAAACTGAAGTTGTTAAAGCATCACCTATGCTGCTATAACGCTAAAGGATAAATGGAAGAGAATCTGTGACATACAAAACTTTTGTCACTAGTAATGTGGAAGTGAGATGCAACTATTACCTTTTTTTTTTAAGGTATGCCTTGAAAATAAATCTTCCTTTCTGACAAAATCTCTCCCCTTAAAATAAAGCTTCCAGAAGAGAATTTGATAGTTCAAGATAATCTAGTGATATTTCTTACTTTTAAATCTAGATTTCTTGTATTAACTACATCAACATTACAGTCACAGAAATACTTCTGAAAGATATTTGGAACATGTGAATTAAGTATGACCAAGGCAAAACTATTTCTTATACACTGTTCCAGAGAGAAACCTAGTGCAAGAAAAAGTAGACCTAGATGATCCATCATTAGTAGTCTGTTAGTATATTTAGATTCACCTTTGTAGAAAGTTGTTAGACAGAAGTGGACTATTTGGTGCCATGAAGCATTCCTATTGCGTGGATGAAATACTAGCAGAGTGAGTTTAAGTATTAGCATACTCTTTCCTCTGTATAATTCCACAATTAATGACTGATGAAGTTCAGAGCAAAGAGTACACAGCAAGAACCCAATTTAGCAAATGTAATCTCTGTCCCTGTGCATATACTTCCATGACTCACTACTAGCAAATTCAAGAAGATATCCCAGATATTTTACAGATACAGGTGACACAAAAAGCTGAACTATTTATTACCGTGACCTAATAATAGCTAAACAGTTTGCTAGTATAACCATTTAGGATGCATATGACATAACACAAAGCTTTTCCATGTTTTCACGTAGAAGGATCAAGAAATTAGGACCAGTGTCATTTACGAAGCCCTCTAACAAGTTATCCAAGCATCAGAATCTGAAAAGGACAAGAACATTTTAAAAGCCCTTTTTATTAAAATAGTTTAGTATATCTGTGTAAATATATACACACACACGCATACATAGACACACCTCCCTAACCTTTGTTTGTTATGGGACACCAACCTTTTTTTTTGCAGCATGCTATAAAAAGTGACCAGTCTTGCAAACATTTGTGCTTAGACAGAAGAGACACGCTACTTGTGAATATCTGAACCTCATTAGATTTCCACTGGTTCAATCACACAATCTCAATTCAGCAGCTAACAGCATTCAGTGAAGCTTCTTTGTAAAAGAACTCTCTCAAGACCAGCATTTGCAATACAGCCAAGTGCAAGCTAGCAGACAGTCAGTCCTCTTTGATAAACGCTGCCATACAAAGCCATTCCCTGTCAGAAGGTATTCTAATTGAGGGCATCAATGGAGGCAAAGCACAATAGACACATTAAATGACTTCTCGAATGCTGTATACTCCGCTGTATCTGGAAGTCATTAAGAAACCATTAATCGTGGCTTCCCAGGTAGCCCAAATGAACGGAAAAAAGAACAGGTGGAAGTAGGAAGACAACCCCTACTACAGTCTGAAAACTTCCATAAGAAAAAAGAACAGGCAGATGCAAAGGGAGAGGAAGCTTTTAAATATTAATAGGTGACCCGAATCAAGCTTCAATCCAGCACTGACACACAGATCTAGCAAACTTGTGAAGCCACTCTCAGTCCTTAAAAATGAAGTGCAGACACTTATTCATTCAGAATGGCGAGGCCCAGCAGGGATTGAGTGATGCAAATGTGTCAGCGTTCCAAATGGCTGGATGCACACGGATCAGTCCCCGGGGAGACTCAGGAGTACCTTACTAGACCACTTGGTTGCTTCCCGATGTAGAGACTGAGCAGCAGCCAGAATGGGCTGGTTAACAGGCTGATTGGTTGGCATTAACAGCAGCTCAGGCTCGTAATCATCTTCAATGTCAGAGGGGAGAGTGAATTCAACATCTGCATCATCCTCCTCATCTATATCTACACCAGCCTCAGCCGCTTCATTAATCACAGTCACATCAGGCTTTGCAGGTGGCAGCAAGGGTGGAGAAACAGGGGACAGTTAGTACAAGAAGCAGAATTTGGTAGAAGAGCATGAAATGAGCTGTTTTAGTGACCAAAACATCCTCTTGGTATCTCAGGATTCAACAAGACGGCTCTAGGATCAGGTCAGAGGGAGAAGGGGAAGGAATACAAGATTAGCAGAAGGAAACAAACATTTCACCTGTGAACCAAAGTTACCAAAAATATTAAGACGTTACAATTCAAAGATGCAGCAACACTTCATCTGAGCACACAGCTTGTACAGACAGAGGCTGACTTTCAGAACAACATTTTTTTCCTTGCAAGACAACGATGAAATGAATGGATTTCCTGTTCAATGAAAGCTGTTTTGACTGCACAGAAGCAGGCACAGCAGCAGATGACTGCAGTATTTATGCAGACAAAAAGCTTTGTATGGAAGCCTGTTCACATATATGTGCTAGGAAGAGATAGCAGCAGGATCACAGAAAAACACTGACACTGCTTGCTGTAGAGGGAAAAAAGGTAAGGTGGGGGACACTGTAGAAGTGAGTATCGAAGTACCGCAGATAACATGAAAAAGAACAAAACTAGGTTATGAAAAGAGAAGGTGATACTGAATGTTATGATGCTGTGAATATTGCGGTTCTTGAAAAAGACTGAAACAGAATTAGTAGAATAAGAGGATTATGAAGCTTATGATGCTGTTTTGCTACAATGTCGTACCTGCTACCTTAAAAAAAAAAAACAGGATTCAAGCAAACATTGTGTTAGGGTAGATCACAAGGAAGAGGTAAGTAGTATAACAACAATATAGGCATTTATAAAACAGCTGCATTTCAATACAAAAACATTCTACAAGTTAACTAACTGTATTTCTTTGACTAAAACCCAGTGTGATAAAAGAAACTACCCTTATAAAAAAATACGCATTTTCAATTCTGTTTTGATTAAGATATCGTCTTTTATAGAAAAAATATCAACACCAACAAAAATACATAGAAGGAAGGAAGTTGTAACTTTTATATGCTGCCAAATCAAGTAATTTTCAAAGACAATTTAAGTCTTAATCTAATGAGAAGTTTCCAAATATCCCTCATTCTCTGATTTATCCAAATGACAGGGAAAGGCAGTGAAAGCTAAAGCAATACACAGTGTTCGGTTTCTGCTCCAGGAGAAAGATGGAGTACATGAAAGCCCAGAATCCACTCAGTGGATTTTCTATAAAGCAGAAAAAAACCAAGTTGATCTTAATTCTTAAAAGAATTAAGAATGTTATCAAAAAAATTTTACAGACTTAGTACTGTACATTCCCGTAAGTATAACACATTAGAAAGTACTAGTAGACTAACATAATTAGACAAAAAAATCAGAAGACAGTTGACACAGTCTATTGTGATTTAGTATGAGCAAGACCTTACATTTGTCTTTCCAGGTCTAACCCATATTCCTGACGAGCACTGTCCATCAATCCCTCCACCATCATATACATTTAGTATGTATATAGTACATATACGTATAAAAGCATTTTGTTACCTACTGTGTATTAAGTTCCCTATTTGGGGATTTAAGCTTCAAAACACTTTTAGGAAGCTGAAATTAAGGCTTTTGGCCTGAAAACTACCTTCTGAGATGACTATTGCATTCCAGCACTGTACCTTTATAATATACTTTATATAGATACTGGGCCAAATAAATCTGTATTTGGTATATCCAGAAGTATGGGGGGAAAATAGAGCTTGTCATTTTATGGAAGAGATACTCAAAACAGATTTGCAGGACATGTTTTCTATTTTTATCTGTACTTCCAAACCAATGTTCCTTATGCACAAAGCACTGAAATTGATTCTCTAAGCCATTCAAGTTCACCTTCTCATTCACCATTAATTTGGTGGAAAAAAAAAGTAGAGATTTTTTAAAAATTCAGATTTTTACTTTATACTTGTATAAGCCTACATCTCAGAAGTTTACTCAGTTGCTGCCAGAGGAAAAATATAACCCTTTAAGGAAAAAAAAGGGAAAAAGCAAAAAAGTTTATTAGCATTTATAAGACTGACGAGTTCACACTGCTTTGTCATAGCACTGAAATGGTAAGGAAATAAAGGATTTTGGCCTCAATAGGGAGTGTGACTCAGTACCGAAAAGAATAACACCAGGCCATCTATATATGGTCACTTTTCCCATCATAAACACACCAGATTAACTGCAAAATAACTTGCAGCTCCTTCCAGAATTAAGACAAACCAGCTCATTATTCCCACAGCTGGCATCTGCAACATCCATACAGACTTTTCAAAGTCACTTAAATACAGCAATCAGCTTGTCAACCTAGAAAGGCGTAAGTATTAGTGGCTCTCCAGGCAATACTAGCATCAAGGATCACAAACAGCTTAGCATACACAGCACATTCATGTTCACAGAGGTATGTTAATAAAGCACTCTAGCAATTTTGAGTACTAGAACTGTTGACCCTAGTTCACTCTGAACTTGCAAGGGTTTCCAGTTCCTCCCATGGCAGTGTTTTTTCTGTTGGTCTATAAAAGATTATTATTTGCCATTGAGGCAACTGACTTTGGACACTGATCCTAAATATACATATATATACATTCCTTTTAGCACAAGACACAAGTTCTTACCTTGCTAGACCATTTCCGAGCTTCATCATGCAACTGCCTAGCAGCCATCATCATGGGCTGATTAATAGCTTCTCCTGCTTTCTGCTCTGGGAACTCTTCATCCTTTTCTTCAGGTGGTGGTGGTCTGGGTGGGGGAACCTCACCTTCTGGAAGTGGTGGTTTTGGAGGAGCAAGCTCATCAGTCAGCTAAGAAAGGGAAAAACCTTATTCGGGGCAATCGAATAATACACAGGTTGTGTAAAGGTCGTGTCATGGCAAGACACGATTGTATGAGCTCTTGCCTCTTTCCAGTTTTTCAAGTGTTCCACAATAAAAGAAATACCATGTTTTAATCTCTTCTTTTGAAATCTGGATTGGTATTTTTTTAGAGTTAAGGCTACTTGCATTTATGGCTGGCCAGACAATGCATTTTATTTCTAAGGAATAAAAATAATCCACACATATCAGTGACAATGCGTATTGTATTACAAACTCTGCTGCACTTACATGAAGTTGCTCGAGATCAGGAGGAGGAGGGGGAAAATCTGGTTCCTGAGGCTGGAAGGCTTCCCTGACTTTGGCCACAGCTCCCAGAATTCTGTATCCAGAATCCAAGAAACTCTTCTGCAAACCTAACAAAAATTGCATTACCATTTTAACTGCATTCAGTAATATTTCGAACTGCAACACTACTCTCAAAAAATTACTTCTATAACATACTGTGCCAGGTACGCATATATATGTAAAAATATCTATGTTTAAAAGCTCAAAATGTTTACTTACAGTGGATTTACGTTTGAAATGTTAGTGTCATATGCAACATGCATAAAATAAAGCCTGGTCTGAGTAACAGTCACTATCAATAGCCAAAGTAGTTCCCAGAACAACATTTATTCTAAAATAAATTAGATATTTTCTTATATTGAGTAGTATTACTGATAACTAGTGAGAAATACTTCTTATAAAGATCAGAAAATCACACATTAAACTAGAATGCTGAATCCTTTTCCCTTGAATATGCCAAAGGTCTTTGACTGCATTTTAAAATAAGAGAAGGATTCAGCAGTTAGTGGTGGGACCTTGATTTCACCATTCTGGGATTTAAGTGTACACAAAATTTGCCTAAAAGGGGATTCACAAGACCAAATAACCACAACTTCACATCATCTTCAGCCAGTAAAAAAACGTATTTGAAATCAGCTGACTGAATCCTTACCAGGATCAGAAATGTTTCCTGCCACAGCTTTAGCATCCATTACCATTGGCGATATAGTTTTGCTTAGCTCATCAGAGGCTGCTTTAACAGCCTCACGGAATTTGGGGTCTTCTGAATTTTCAACCTCCCGTTTTGCTACCAGTAGTATGCGGTTTGCTCGTCTAGCAATGCTGGTGGCACCAGCTACCAGCATCTGAGGTTGCATATTGGCCATGGCAACTTTACATTTATCAAGATCTTTCTTAATAGCCTCTTCAGATGCATCCAGCAGAGACTTAGTATCAATGGCTTCATCCACCAAACCTAGAATAAAAGTTAAACAAATTAATATCCTAGTTTCATCTGTGGAAAGGGATATTTTGTATTCCAGAGATTGCTCACAACCAGAAAATAAAGTACTTCCAAAGTGGGAGGTGGAGAGAGACAGAAGGGGACTTGGAAATTAGACCAAATGTATTACTGCCGTTTTACTTCTGATTACATGGCATCGCTATCACAGTGACCATGATCAGGCTTGCTCCCACTAACGGCATCCCAAGCTCTTATTCATGTACCATGGAATGTTGCTTGAGTCAAGAACTGGCTTACACAGTATATGCAGCAGAGCTCACTTCCTCCCACCAAATTTCTTTAAACATTCAGCAGTTTTTGAACGTCTCCCATTCATTCAAAAGGAAGTATTCCTCCGACTCCTTTTACTTGAGGAAGATACATACTGACAAGTGACTAAGATTTAAAACACCCACAACTTAATTATGGGCATGGAGAAAGAGGTAGTACTGAGCCAGGAGATTACCAGACCAGTGCAAAGGATCTGAACTTTAGAAAGACTAAAATATTTAAGTTTCTCAGCAAGGTTCAGTAGACCAGTAGCTTTATTTAATTCACTGCTTTCATCAAGCTGTTATATAATTTGAAATGTGTTTTCTTGCCCCACTTAATTATTTGCCCTCATTCAACATGCCAAGATGATGCAGAAAAAAACTCAAGTTGCTAGAGTGGTACATTGCTAGAATGGCAATCACCATCAAAACTAGTGGTATTCTGTTTTTCCCACAAAAGAAATAAAGCCTAATTTGCACCCTGCAGCTCAAAATTAACACCTACGAAGCAAGGCACTTTGATTGCACTGTAACATATACTTATTTCTGGATCAGAGAGCACATTCCTACTTGTCCTGATTTATTTTTAATGCGTCATTACTCTTACGAATGTTTCATCAATACAAACAGAATGGGGAAAACATCTATACCAGCTACTTAGCCACAAGTATAATCTTCAACAAAAATTCCTACTTTACCTGTCATTTTTTCTACATTATCAATCCACTGGTTTTTCATGGTCTCAAAATGTTCATAAGCAGCTTGATTTCCAGGATTTCTCAGGAGGATACGAGCAGCTGATACTACCTGCCAATGGAAAACATTTTTAGTCTTGGAGTATCAGTGTATGATGATATGACAAATATTCCCAAAAATACTTTTGTTTTTCAGGACTGGATACATAGCTCCTGATTTGGCATACTATTTCATTAACTCTAGTTAAAAATTTAACTGCCTGAAGATTCACTGGGCTTTGGGAATTTGACAAGTACTTTTTTCTGGAACTTCAGTTACATCCTTATACATCAAAAGATGTTTATCATTTAAAAACACTTCTTGAAAGCACAAAAGTATATTCATTAGAGTATTTTTTCCACTTACATATTTCACTCAGCCCCAAAGTAATTTTGTTTGAAGGCTAAGTCAGTAACACTTCTGTCCAAAAGTTGAAGAGTAAGACACATAATTTAATCAGTTTGTTCTACTTGGTATCATATACACAAATATTTGCCATTCCCCTTTTAAGTGCCAGCACCATGTTCCTTGCTGATATTAACGTCTTTCTCTGATAGCAGAGGCATAAAGAAAATTCCACAGAAGTCATCCCCAGCCCTTTTAATAGCCTTTCAAGACTAAGAAAGCAAACCTGTGGGGTAAGTTCCCTTGCTGATTTCACTGTTGCTTGAATGCCCTCCACAGTAGTTCTATTCGCAGTTCCAACTGCAGCTGCTTTTTCTGCTGTAGCTCCCAGTCTAGCAGCATGGTTTTCAAAGTTTGCTGCTCTTTCTTCAAACACCTAGTTGTCAGAAAAGAAAAGTACATTAAAAAAGCCTAACTTCCCTAAAGAATCCATAATTTATTCAGAGTGTCAAATATCAGAGACACCTTCATAACATTCACATTAATGCAACTCCTGAGATGCTGCAACAATTTCATTTTTTTAATCTTTTCATTACTGGACTTTCTTTACTAACTCATCTGAGCAACAAAGGATACTACCACACTTCATGGCTTTGAGGTATTAAGTTGACTAATTCGTGATGACTACTGCTGTAACAAATACCATCTTAAAATGATTATAGCTCATAGACATTAATCTTCAAATCCATAATCCAAAAGTAACTGCATTTGAAAGATAAATATGGGGTTTTACCCTAAAAATTGAAGCTTCACATTAGAAAAAAAAAAATCCCTCCTTCGGCAGTCCTTAGGTATTCAAGGCACAGAATATTTTGACAAAAAGCTAACCTGTCATAAAGCTACATTTTCCAAGGCCTTGGGAATCATTTTGATCATGTTCAAATCAACTAGCCAACAGAGCTGCCAGCCACAGACATTCAGATACTTCACATGCAGGCAGTAGCTTTCAAGTACAAGAACCATTATACAGCAAGAGAACAGGTTAAATCTCTTGATCAGTCTTGGCATGAATTTGATTATTTTTAATCAGCCTATATAATGTTGAAATACACAATACACTAACTAGTGTGTAAGTAGTTTTTGCACAAGAATTTTCAGCATGCTGAAGGCAACATGGTACAAACATCACAGGAAGAAATATTTGCCATTTACTGAAGTCTGGGACAATACGATGTCCAGGCATATACAGCACAACTTGCATTCTCCAAGAATCCAGAGAAATTTGCATTACAATCATTATGCTGTCAGAATTAATAAGTACATATCACAAGCTTGACAAAAATTGATCCATTTTTCAAAATACCAATTCAGGCAAAATGAAACAGTAACTGAAGCTTCACATGGGAAAAAGACCACATGGGTATACTTGCCTCCTCTCTATTGGGAGCATCAGAAGGAGCAGTGGCTGCTACTGCTAACAACTTAATAGGAGTTGTGGTATCACTAAAAATGTCAGAAACCTCTTGGGTCATTGCCTCTTGCATCCGTGCTTTAAGATCCTTAAAAAAAAGGAAAATTATTAGCACATAATATGGGAATATTAAGTTTGCAGGGATTCAAATCCATAAAACCTCTTCATGCAAAAAAAAAGCCCATTACAATGGCAGCCATTAAAATAAAATGGTCTTACAAGCACGATCAATGAATCACTTTCTGCATAATTTGAAATACCAGAAGCAGCATCAGAAGCTACAAACAGCAAGATTTGAGACCTTGCCCCTCAATTTTGCCATGCTAGCATACTATTTTCTTTTAAAATGAGACTTTGTTTTCACTTCTAAATTGTCCATTTGGAATCAATCCTTACAGCATATCATCAATGATTTTGTAGAAAGTTTGCTTTAAGCATCTTAGCTAAATCAACAGGGGTTTTTGCTGCACTTTTTTGTTCTTAATGATGCCTCCCACACACAAGCACTTTATCAGAGGAGGGCAAATACTTGAGCATATCGTGCATTTCACTGCACAAGAGCAGATTTTTACCTTCAAGGAGTCCTGAAGCTGAGCAGCAATTGCCCTGGCCTGAGGAGATTCTCCCTCCCCTCTTGCTGCAAGGTCAGCTAGCTGAGCAGCCAGCTGGTCTACACGGTCACATTTGGCCAGCAAGTCTTGACGATAAGGTCCCATCATGACATTGGCTAAGCGACGCCCTTCTGCAACCAGACCCCGAATTGCTGCTTGGCCTACAGTAGAGAAAGTCACATTGCATTACCATACAGTAGAACAAAAACTTGAAAGCATTAATCAGATGCACTATGAAGTGACATTTCAGAATTCTTGAGTTTTTAAGAACACCTCTCTAGGCAACAGAAAGGATCTTCTGCAGCTTATCATTAAGCAATTGCAGCTCAAACCATAGAGGAATCAAACTCTCACCAGTTTCTTTTTGCTTATTACAGCAGCTCTGTCTAGAGATGCATTCTTTTTAACTGGGGTGGCCTGGCAGAAGTTAACCATTGCAGCTATTGGGTATTCCCACATAACTAAACTGTTGACTTCAATAGAAAGCACATGTAAATTCCAAACACTGTAATTCATCTTCACATTATTACAAGACATTAGAAAATGAACAGGAAGAGGGGGACAAAAGCCAAGTAGAAAACAAATGAAAATACCCTCCCAGAATTCCAGAAATCATGAGTAAGAAGTTTCAAGTTTCCAGGATGGAAGGGGGGAGGAGGAGAGAGAATCCTTATAAAGCCTCCACAGTGTCAAAAGTTTTTCTGCAAGAAAACCCTTACTTTAGCATGGGTATTCCCTTCCTTCACTTACAGAACCTTCCTGTTCTTTCACAAGAACATGCTCCTCCTCAATACAACAGTATTCTTCTTTTAAAAGAAGTCATCGTACATTAAGTCCTTTAAAGGCCTAATGAGGAACAATTTTAAGCCAATGCTAACACACAAGTAATCCAAGCTCATGATCAAGCTCAAAACTACCTAGAAGGAAGCTGTCACAGAACCCGACTATCCAAGAATCACTCAGCATCACCACCATCATTTTAGAAAGCTTATTAGTGTAGCTAAGTTTGGTGCTGTTGGACTGTTCCAAGATATTTTTTAAATTGTTGTTTTACATAAGTCAAGTGCAGCCAAGCAAGCCCACTTCACACACCAGTTTCAGTACATTTTGCCTAGTTTGTATCTGCCAAATACAATTACTTTAGCCATCACTCAACTGGGATAATTCACAATATGGCTGCATGCAAATATTTGTAGCAGCTAACACCACTAAAATGGCTCACATTTTTATAAAATAAAAACCACATTCTGCCTTTTTACTTCAAAATTCAGTTTGGGCTGAAGCACTACCCTGGGACAACTGCAAACACACCAAGCTATCTGTGACATGGTCATTACTACTGCAGAGAACACTGAAGTATTTTCACATTAGCATAACATTGAAAATACCAAGCCAAATTCTACCAGAACTGCTGTCCAGACTAAAGAGAGCACATATCCAATTATATTTTTAATATACCTTTCCTATAAGCACCCTGCCAAGAGCCAATGCAAGTGAAAGACATTTAAACAAAAAAAATTGAACGACATCATGTTACAACTAAAACTTTTCTTCCTTAAACTTGAATTATTAAAGTCATGCAACATCCTGCCTCTCTACAAACATTTTTTGTCATATGTATTATTACAGCAATTGATTAAATTCAGTGGTACATACCCACTGCTGAGAAACTTTGGTTCCTTCAGCAAGCCTTCAGTATGTATGGAAGCCTCATTATTAACTAGGCACTTACAGACTTCAAGCAGGATTTAAGTTATCTTTGTTTATTTTGGATTGAAAATTAAACAAATTAAGTTTAGGTTTTGTGCTTCTTTCAGCCAACCACCTCACAGGTTACAATGTTCAAGATAAACATCAAAATGAGGAAGGTTTTCAGCCACTGCCAAAACATCTCATGAGACCTACCACCTCCTTGATCATCTCATTCAGAGTGAAATTTGCTCATCAGAAAGTTTCAAAACATGGAACTCCACTATTTGTTTAAAATATTACATGTAAGTTCACACTTCACAAGTGTCCAAGCTATCAACATCACTAAATCTTTAATTCAAGGATCTCTCATTGGTTATTCACACAACAGAAGTCATCTTGACAGGCCGGGAAAGGTGCAAGAAAGAGACAAAGGTCTGCAGTTATACTATTTCTTATAAGGCATGTTTTTACTTGTCATTGTCAGTTGCACTGCCCAGACATAACTACACTAACAAGACTTAGCTGCTACAGAACAAGCTACTGAATCCAGTCTTCAAGCTTCATCTACCTACTTGCAACAGCATTAGGAGAAGCTAAATAAGAAATTTAAGAAATAGTTTACAATAAGATCTCAGTAGAACAGCTCCTGAACCATAATTATATGCCCACTGATAGCATGCTTGGATTCTCATATAACCTCTCTCTTTAAGCAACATTCTCCTCAGGTAACCCAGAAACCATACAAGTGATTTTTAAGGTCAGGTTTATGAATGTTTTTCTCCTTTCTGAAGGACTTAATTACTCAGTTTGCTGGAGTTGGTATAAATTAAAATTTGAGATATCATATTTGCATGATAATAAGAGCAAGGATTAGTCTAAAGTTTGTCTGTTCTACAGCACACTTTCTCCTATTCTTCACAAAAGTTGTTCTTTCCAGAAGACAAAATCATGGGCCAGCTTGACTCAATAATACTGCGGACAGGACTTGGCTATGAACCTCCAGCCACAACCTCAGGTTTCCACATCAGTGAAGAGATTCCATGCACGCTCAGCATCCCACAGGCAGTAGTTTAAGTCACAAAAATTATTAGCAAGTTTAACCATGAAGCTATGGGGGGAAGAGCACACAGAAACACTTACCTACTCCCCGATCAGCAACTGTAGGATTGTCTATCCACCTTTGAGCTTGCTCGATCTTGCCTTCCAAATGGACAGCTGCTTTCACTGGCCTAGTATTTGCTACAGCCCTGTTTGTTTTGGACTGTAAATTCTGAAGTGATGTAGCTATTTGCTTAGCCAATGCACGGGCCTCAGGAGAGTCACCTTTCCCGCTAAGGATTAAGAAAAATATATAGTCATATAAAGATCATTTACAGCTAGTCCCAAATCCAGCAGGTAGACACAATGAAAGGTACTTCATCTTTTAAAGTAAGGTTAAATTTGACACTTGAATCTCAGAGCAAATAATGCAGATTTGTCATCCATAAATCCCCACCTCATACTTCTCTGCTGTGTCGCCTCGATACTACATATGTTCAACACAGCACTGAGGTGGGGGAAGGCATGGTACTGTCATTGATAATACTGATGTATTACTTTGATTTCCCATACTCATGGCTGTGTTATCAGTAACTGCAATAATGCCACACAGATTACACAGAAAAGTAAGTAGCAACAGACCCAAGGCTATATCTAAACTTGAAAAGAGGTAGCACATTAAGACCTGCAGCAGCTAAATCTTAAAAAAAACTTGATTAAAGTGTCTAACTAATGAAGAAAGAAAATTATTTATCTCCATATTGCAACTGGACATAGATGAAGAACACCATTTATGCAGTAACTGTTCTCCACTTCTATTCCCAAGCATCATCTCAGCAAAACTGATGCAGAAATATTGCTTGCAGTTGAGCACTGAACCCAAGGCAACAGGGTTTTCTAAAAATCTTATCTTCTATATAGTTTGCAGTTACAGCTTAGAACACTGACACTGAAGTGCTAGATACTCCACCTTGCCATTTAGTCAACTGCTCTGCAAAAACCAGCTATGACATTTGTCTGTATAAACAAACTTAAATTTCACATTATCTCATTCCTTTGAAGTGCTTTGACAGTACAAAGGAGCTCACTTTTGGCTACAGTTTGGCTGTCAAATATTCCATAGGCAGTAGAGAGAAAATATTTTCTAAACAATACAACTCTAGTTGTTCTTTTTTTTTCAGGAAGAAGGTGTAAATTGGGCTTTGGGATACAAATCATTAGGTTGAAGCACTAAAAAAGATACCATATTTTATAAATCAATTTTATAAAGGATGCTAAAATGTTAGCTTTCCCCCCCCAGGAACAGACAATTCTTCACATTCAATTTTTACTAAATGCAGGATAGAAACTCAGAAGTATAAAGTGTCCATTCCCAGTTCTTGAAGGAAAATATGTTCCCCAATTAATCATTAATAGTCTAAATTTGCTCAGCACTTTGAACTGCAAATGACATTAATGCAAATAAATTAACAGGGATAAAACTAATACGTACTGTCGCCGCAACTCTGACAGCTTAGCTGTCAAAGCAGAAATTTCCCCCAAGGAACGAAGGATATCATCTCTTTCTTTAGGCTCCTCACATAATTCTGCAACTTTCCTTGCTTCTGCCATAATTCCCCGAATATGTTCTTCTCCTTCACTGCCCCCATTAGGATCTGCAAGCCAATTCTTAATAGAAAGAAGTTGTGTACGAGTGAAGATAAACAGTAATATTGTTTCTATAGTGTCTTTTAAATAAAAATCATTACAGCTTTCAAAACTTTATTTAACAAAAAATACTCTTCAAAAGCAATTTCTGTTTACTAAATACCATTAAGTTCATTTATTGTCTGGCAGTTTTTCTGTTTCAAAAGAGACGTCAAACTAGATGTGCTCTACTCAAAGATTTTACATTCTCTCTCCTGAACATTTGCCAACAGTCTTTTCAGTATTTTATTTTAAGTAAAACTTAACTAGTGGTTTTAGAGACTTATGATCTGGCTTTCAAAAGAAAAATGAAAACAGATGCTCTTGTGCATAGAATGGCTTTCTTTACAGAGCTCTTCCTAAAAAAATTCATTATTATTTCATTCAATACACTTATATTACAGTAATGTACATTTTATATATGTAATTATATACACATATACACACTGAGATAAGGTATATATAGAAGGTTCATTAACGGATTACCATCATCATCATCACTGGGTAACAGGCTGTCCACTGAGGGAGATTTTAACAGTTACAAAAATAAAGTATCAACTACAAAAAAAAGTAGTTTAATTGTTTTACTTTCATCATTAATATGAAATTCTAAATCCCAAACCCCACTCCCAACACAAAGCCCCAGGAAAGGGTTCTGGTTTTACCCTCTGTGCAGTCTGAAACTCCTCTTTTCTTTAATAAGATCCATTTCTGTCCAAATTTTGGGTGTTTCCTTATTTTAATTTTACAACCTTGAAATATTTTGCAATGCCAAAAAAATTATGAAGTACCATAAGCTGTAGCAAAACTCACAGCACCCCGTAAATTACTGAATTTAAGATTTTTCTGTATAAAAGCAAGTGTCCCTTACATGTTCTTAACAAGTAACTGTGTCGTGTTTGGAAACAACTACTATAGTTCAGTATAACAGCTCTAACAGCAATGTGATCATGTTCTGAAGTATTTATGAAATCACTAGGGGTACCTGAGCAGCATCAATCTTCTTAGCAATTGCCTGCTTAGAGTTTGTCATAGCCTCCAATTTGCGAGCTGCATTCTCCACTTTTGCAGTGAGCAAATCCAAACCTTGTGACACCTGCTGTGCTTTTTGCATAGCCATGGGTGTAGCACCCTGTCCTCTGGCCAAGACAAAAAGAACATCACAGATTCAGCTCAGGATTGAACAAAGCTCTTTTCTAATGAAGAGGTAAGAAAAGCTCTTAATGTGCATTCCCAGCAATTATTGCAAGAGATACAGTATTGGATCGGATTTTTTTTTCCTGGGGGAAAAAAAGTAACTTGAGAAGAAACACCACAACAAGGAGAGTTTAAACTAAGAGCATATTTTCCCCTTTCCACAATCTGACATTTAGCCATCCTCAGAAGAATGAACATTTAAGTGTCACAAAGTAAGGCTATTTGATGATATAGTTCCATTAAAGTACCCAGGGCAAGGCCTGTTATCTCCTAATTTATAGATTGCTACAAGGCAGTCAGAAGTTATGTCTCTTCATACCTAAGTGTGGACAGCAAGTCTGTAAGTGAAAATATGTCTTAGTAGTCCCGATCATGTTGACAAACTAGACTAAAGCTTATGGGTTACTGGTAAGAATTCTTAAAACAGTGAAAAGGATGCTAGCAATATAAATTTACAGGACTACAGAAAATAATTTACAGCACTACCACTTTTTTCAAATACTTAGGAGTTAGAAGTTGGATAGAAAGATTACTTCACATACATATGCCTGAGAACATAAGTTTTGCTTAAGAAAAAATAAAGAAAACAGTGTTTGAATACTCTAGCATAACAATTTACTACACTGGTAAGTAGCTGAAAAATTCCTTATACTCAAAGGAAACTGGGTTATAGTATTCAAACTACACGGAATAGTTATTTCTTAGCTCATTGAATTTAAGCCTTCACAAAGGAATATCATACTTCCTACTTTCTGGCAAAAGAACAAAAGGCCAGAATACTCAACATCAAAAAATACAGTAAATTTTATAAGACTCATCTGATGCCTAAAAACAAACCCCTTTAAATTCAAAACACCATTGTGAAAGAACACCAATATCTACTGAGGATGCAGAAAACTGATAAAGGGCTCGGGTTAAATAAAACCCTGTGCAAGAAATACACATAAGTGTCAATTGAAGTTATCAGTCACTGATAAATTCTACAACTACTACTTCTTGTCCTACATCCCAATAAAAACTTAAAAATTAGGATATTCACGTATATTACAGTCATTGGGTACATCCTCTTTGGAGAGCAGACAGTTTAAAGCTTAATTTCTGCCTAATTTGGAGTAAGGTTATATGTTTGACATTCAACACCATTCAAATTATCTACTCAAGCAATTTTGCTCGTCATGTTATATAATTAAGATTTCACATATTAAAACCTATTATTCTTATTAGAAGAGAGGGAAATAAAGGCAAAACACAGCTATTGGCCTGCTCTCCTATAGGTTAAGAAGTGACACTGCTTAACTGTTCTAATAGTACTGGAAAATTGTCCACTAGAAGTAACAGATTTACCTAGCTCGGAGGTCAGCCAGTTGATCAGTCATCTGGCCCAGCGTTTTGCATGTTCCCAGAATCTCTCTGCGTTCTTTGCCTGCACACAGTTCTCCTGCTTTTCCAGCTTCATCAAGGATCTGCCTTATTGCTTGCTCACCAGCATCCCCTAGGATAGTCAGTTAGTGAAATAAACAAGACATTCCTTGACATCTATGAGTAAACTGCTAGTCTCATCATGTCCCACCACATTAACTGCATTAGGTTCAGCCGTGAGAATACATATATCAAAAAGAGAAACACTAAATGTGATATTATAATGGGACAGTACTTCCAAAACAATATAGCACAGCCTTAATGTGCATCATGTGCCACATATCATACCAAGTCATTTAATGATTCTGTTACCATAGCTTAATTTCTATAAATATTTGATTTACAGAAACTGTAATTCAGGCTAAGAAGGGAACAAGCAACATGGCAAGACTCATGTAGCCTAACTTCAACCAGTTGCAAATCTGACTTGATTTTGGCTGAAGATGCAAAAAAACCCCATTCCTTTTACTTGCAACCCACCCTGATCCCATCCTCCAGCATTAACTACGTAGTACTGGTTCCTCCATGAAATTATAGTAATGAAATTGGCTCAAAGTCCTACCACAAGGAACGCTTAGATGACAAATATTATGAGGTTAGTTCAAATTAACACATGCAGTAAAATCTGACTTACAGTAAGTCCCACAATTATCTTTTCATTTGTCCTTAGCTACTGAATTTTTAACAGTTCATTTCATTTAACCGCCCATATCCACGACAGAAGGCTTTGAAAATAACTTAGAGGCTTCTGGGACTGGTTGTGGCAAAGGAAATGAGGTCAGAAGTAGTTTAAGCAGCAGCTCCACATATAACAATTCACTTCCAACTTTCACAACTCTCTTATTTTGGCTTCGATTTCAGAGGAAGTCTTTCACATAAGGTCTTTAAAAGTCCAAAGGGAACAGGCTTCTATCTGGTTTTATTTTTGCTTTATCTTTGCTTTAAAGATGCATTAAAAGGCAAAACCTTTATATACGTAAAGGTGGCTATAGCTACAGTATTTGTTGCAGATTTTCATGTTAAAAATTTTATGTCAAGACTGAAAGAAAAACAAAGATTACTGTTAGGCAAATCTAAAGTTATATCTATATGAAAATACAGAAGGAGAGATTTTAACTGTTAGCAACTGCTGCCATTAAATGTTGTTCAATGGAATTTATGGGGTTTTGCTTCTACTAGCGGAATGCAAAGAAAAACCACGTATGTTATACAGAGTATATTATTTAGACAAATTAAAAGAAACAAAGCTTTCCAGGTCATTAGACGCAACTTGTTCCATCTCCAGTATCTAAAGAAAGGAATTAATACAGGCTCCCCCTGAATGATCCACTACATATCAGTTATTACTGCTTAAAGGCAATTTTGTCTTACACAGAACTATTCAGACCTTTAAAAATCAAAATACTTTGTGCTGTTACTTTTTTTATATTACCTGGAGGTGCATTTGGATCTCTCAGCCAACCTTTTGCCTGGTTCATCTTTGAATCTATTAAGGCTAAAGCTCTTTTCATGGCCTCAGTGTCCTTTACAAAGAGAAACCACCAAAATTACTCTCAAAAAAAAAAAATCAAAGAACAGTCAACACAGCCAAAGCAGACAGAAGTTCTATAAAGCACAGTCTATTTACAGAAACACACCCATATAAGAAGATCAAAATCCATTTTTAAACTAGCAGGTCATAATCACATCTTTCCAACTAAGACAGACATTTTCATTTCACTCAAAATGCAGAAAATATGCATGCAATTTTAGTAATTTTTCTATTCCTTTATTTACTAGTATTTTAATTTCCAAAGTCAGAGCTCTAATAAGCACACATCTTGGCGTTAGTTTGATTTTTTCCTTAATGTACATGAGGGCACTCAGAAAAGTTGTAATAAAGAGATTAAACTTTTCAAAAATGGAAATTGCCCAGTGAATTTTACTACTTGCTTCTGTGTAAGAGGTTGCACATCCGCATTTTTCACCTGCTTTGCTTCTTAAAGTCAAACAGCTGCTATCTGCAGGCAAACAGACTGACAGCTATTTCCTGGAAATCTCAAATACGGAGACTAATGTCTTCAGAGACAACAATGTATTCACATACGGTTGTTTTAACTCGGAACTTCTTCAGGAGCATCAGAGAAGCTGCTTCTTTAACTATGATGCTACTATTATTCAACACCTCTTTGACTAGAGGAGTTACTTAAACCATCCAGTTCTCATTTCTCTGCATACCCTGTTTGTTAACTGCTCATGTGTTCCTTTCCACTAGAGGCCAGATGTTTTCTATCTTATGCAAATGGAAAGACAATGAAAAGAGTAACTACCTTAAGTAGAAAGTTGTGAAAAAGCCAAAATAGCTTTTTACCACACATGTCATGGAAATAATTTAAAAAGCATCTAACATCTCATTATTAGTATACAGATGACAAAAAGAAGCCTGTCTACTGTGCTGTCAACTGAATTGGACTGGCTGTGGAGGAGAGCACTGGTGGAGTTAGTGATCTGGAGGAATGTGGGCCTGGCTAATAGCAGAGATAGGACCCTGTGCTTCAGGAGAGCAACCTTCTGGCTGCTCAAGGAGATGCTGACTGGGATCCCCTGGGAAACTGTCCTTAAGGGCATGGGTGCAGAACAGTGCTGGCAGCTCTTTAAGGACACCCTTTTGAGAGCACAGCAACTCTCCCTACCCCAGCAAGAAGTCAAGCAGGGGAGGCAGGCGACCGTCGTGGCTATGCAAGGACCTGCAGCTTAAACTGAGGGAAAAGAGGGAAATGTACAGGAAGTGAAAGAGGGGTTGTGTAGCCTGGGAGGAGTACAGGGCTGTTGTCCGTGTGTGCAGAGACAGGATTAGGAAAGCCAAGGTGCAGATGCAGCTGAACTTGGTGAGGGATGTGAAAGATAACAAGAAGGGGTTCTACAGGTACTTAGGCAGGAGGAGACAGGCCAAGGAGAGTGTTCCCCCTCTGATGAAAGGTAATGGGGAGCTGGCTTCCTTAGACATAGAAAAAGCTGAGGTACTTCATGAGTGCTTTGCCTCAGTCTTCACCGGTTGTCATGCTTCTCATAGCTGCCAGGACCTCTAAATTGGCGAGGTGTGGATTTGAAGGATGGACTGTACGACGGATTAGGAATTGGCTGGCCAGATGCAGCCAAAGGGTTATGATTAATGGTTCTGTGTCAGGGTGGAGGCCAGTCACGAGCAGTGTCCCTCAGGGGTCCGTCTTGGGACCGGTGCTCTTTAACATCTTCATCAATGACATAGACGATGGCATCGAGTGCACCCTCAGCAAGTTTGCGGATTGATACTAAGCCGTCAACACATTGGAAGGAAGGAAAGCCATCCAGAGGGACCTGGACAGGCTGGAGAAGTGGGCCCGTGTAAACCTAATGAGGTTTAATAAGGCCAAGTGCAGGGTGCTGCACTTGGGTCCAGGCAACCCCAGGTATTTATACAAACTGGGGAAAGATCTCCTTGAGAGCAGCCCTGCAGAGAAGGACTTGGGGGTCCTGGTGGACGAGAAGCTGGATATGAGCCGGCAGTGCGTGCTTGCAGCCTGCAAAGCCAGCTGTGTTTTGGGCTGCATTAAAAAAGGGGTGGCCAGCAGGGAGAGGGAGGTGATTGTGCCCCTCTGCTCGGCTCTTGTGAGGCCCCATCTGGAGTACTGTGTCCAGGCCTGGGGCCCCCAGCACAGGAAGGACGTGGAGCTCTTGGAGCGGGTGCAGAGGAGGGCCAC